>NCQV01121108.1:3401-14215 GCA_002740545.1 Lophocereus schottii
ATATCTAAGCAAACGAGTAAGAGCATTTGAATTTTCTTAACTAGGATTATGCGTATATGTACTCAGCTGACTAATAATATAGGTGATGTCTGATCCAGTGTAATTCATTAGAAATGTGATACTACATATGATCTTAGCATATTCTAATTGAGCAATTAGATTTCCTTTACTCATTTTCATGTTTATACTAGAATCATACAGTGTTTTCAAAAGGTTTGCATCGAAGTGATTAAACCTTCTCAAAATCTTTTCAACATAATACGCTTGATTAAGGGAAAACCAAATTTAGATTTTAGTTTGACCCCAAGAATTAAATAAGCTTCACTAGGATTCTTCATTTCAAATTTAGAATTCAGGAAATACTTAGTTTTATCACTTTTTATGCTATTTCAAGTATAAGCATATCATCAATATACAAGCATATAATGACAACACCATGCTCATTGAATTTAGAGTACACACATGAGTTAGATTTATTGACTACAAAGTCATGTGTCAAAAGTATTTCATCCAAAGTATTTCATCAAATTTCTCATACTACTCTTTTGATGCTTGTTCTAGACCATGCAGAGATTTTACCCGTTTACATACCTTATGCTATTGTCCAGTGACTATCATTCCCTTATGTTGTCTTATGTAAATCTCTTCTTCTAGATCTCCATTTAACAAAATAATTTTCACATCCATTTGATGAACAAGCAAATTATGCAATTATGTGAGGGTGATTAATGCTCTAATTGTGGCAACCTTCGTGTGTCAAAGTAATCTATATCTTTCTTTTGATTATTGCCTCTCACTAAAAGTATGCCTTTGAACTTATCAACTGAACTATCAGTTTTTTACTTTCGTTTTAAAGACCCATTTACTACTTAAGGGTTTGCACCCCCTTGGTAGATAAGCCAATATCCAAGTACAAATAGACACGATAGACTCAAGTTCATCATTAACAGCCTCTTTCTAGAATTTATAAGCTATTGATCTCATGGCTTCTTCATAGGTTCTAGGGTCCTCTTCTAAGATAAAGACTTGTACAAAGTTTTTGTTTATGTCATCTAGGTAATTTGTATCACCATTTTCAATTAAAAAAATAGTAACAAAGTCATGACCAAAATAGGACTTGATTCTTGGCCACTTGTTGTATCTAGACTCAACATTTTCATTATTACTAGTAAATGCAGTGCTAATAGATAATGCAGGTATAGAAGGCAACATGCGAGAGGTACAATATTTCCTAGGAAACACATTCTCAAAAAAATTTAGTACCTCTAGATTCGTGGATAGCACCAAACACACCACTTTCATGAATAAGAATAAATCTATAAGTTGCACTATTATGGCCATAGCCAATAAAAATAGAATCAACGGTATCTTAATCCTTTGAGGATCTGGTATATCAATCTTGGCTAGACAACCCCACACTTTAAGGTATTTCAGGTTAGAAGCACGTCCATTCCCTATTTCATAGGGAGTCTTATCTAGTTTCTTATAAGGCACTTTATTAAGAACATGACATGTAGAAAAAATAGCCTTCCCCCACATATTGTCAGGTAAACCAGAACGGACAAGCATGACACTCATCTTATCTTTAAGACTCCTATTTTTTCTTTTGCCTATCCCATTCTCTTGTGGTGCGTAAAGGGCTGTGGTCGCTTGGATTATTCCATTGTTATCATAGAAGTTCTGAGTGTGTTTACATCATATTCCCCTCCTCAATCAGATCTAAGTCTTGTAATCTTTTTGCCCAACTGGTTTTCTACCTCTACTTTGTACTTTATAAAGATCTCTTCCGCCTCATCCCTTGATTCAAGCAAGTAGACTTTGCATCTTGAGTGGTCATCTACAAAGGTTATAAAACACCTTTTATCATCCTGATGCCGGGTATTCTAAAAACCCCTGAGTTACTATAAACTAGCTCAAGCAATTTACCACCCCATTTTTCAATCAATTTAAAAGGCTTCTTAGGTTGCTTATCTAGAACACATACTTGGCACTTTTCTTTCACTTTAATAGACGATATGAGAATAAGGTCTAGGTTCGTCATGTGTTTAGTAGACTGTAAGTTCACAAGACCAGCTCCACTATGCCAAGAATTAGATCAGTCAACATGTGAGAGAGATAATGAGATACTAGACATATTGTTTACCTTAAGAATAACATCATTAAGCTTAAACAATTCACAAGTTACATAGCTTTTACACACAAAGGAGCCATGTCTAGTACTCACTACTCTGTTTGACTCCAGAAAGACTTTGTAATCAATAAGCTTAACAAAGAAATGCTAGCACGGCCACCCCCCCAACTATCATGATCATGGTATACATTGTGCAACTCAAGAAACTTGTTGGGAGATAGATCTAATATGACTCACCTACTTCAAAAACATGAGCGATATTTCCATCTCCCACATTGGTAATCTAACATGCACAATAGCACTGGAATCCACCCAGCAATCATTAGAAATCCATACTTTATAAATAATTCAGGTTTTGTGATATTCCCACATTATCTAATTTGAGCATGATGCTAAAGAAGAATAATGCAACAAATGTTTCCAATGTACTGGGAATGTAATGCTACAAAAATGAACGGTACAAAAATGCCATATGCATTCTAATTTGACAAGAAGCTTTAATTTAATTTCCGCAAAGCCAAATTAAGAAAAATGTGATTGTAAAGCTTGTCGTAGAGGTATAAATTAAACCACCACTTTGATTTATAAATAAGATTTATAATATAGGAAAGTAGAGATCGATCCCACGAGGAAAGATTTTGATAGTAAGCTACTTTAAGTCTAATTAATTTTACTACATTAATTTATTTTACTTTCTCTTTATGATACTAAAACAAATCAAATTAAACAAGCAAAAATTTGAAAAAATTACTTAATATTGCCCCTAAATATTCTAAATTTAATTCTTGAGATAAAAACAGTAAATAGCTATCCAAAATATTCTGAAAAATAGAAACAAAAATAATCACACAATATTAGACTGAAAATTAAAACAGAAAATAACAAGTAGAAAATTAATATTAAAAACTATAAAAAGTAATCTAAATTAATATTATAAAGGTTTATAACTTTATATATGCAAAATTATATGTAATCAAATTCAGAAAGATTAAAACAGAAAATTAACCATAGAAAATTAAAACAGAAAATAAAATCTGAAATTAGAGAAACAATAAACTGCACCAATATAAATATGAAAATAAATAAAACAAGTACCCAGATTTTAGAATATAATTTTATGGACTTAATAAAACCCTACAAACATAAAATAAAAAATAAAAACGTAATTTTCAGATTTATTAAAATAAAAGCCTGCACATATCCAATTCACGAAATAATTCTGAAAAATTATCAAATAATTTTTGAATATTCCAAAATTAAATAGAGGCAGATTAGGATACTATATAACCCTAAAATGTAATAAAATACGAAAAAACGCAAAAAGGGACTATTTTTAGGCTAATTTCTAACAAATCGGTAAATAAATGGCAAAACAGAATAGAAAATAAATATGACAATTATAATCATACTAAAAACCAAAATATAACTAATGTAAAATCAGTAAGACACTCCTAAAAGACTATTTTTTGGGGGGGAGGAGTAAACGAATTTTATATTAAAACTTATAGATTTAAGAGTTGAAATTGACAAACTAGAGAAATTAACTAAAAAGTAAGAAATAATTATCAATGATCCCAAATTTATGAAAAATACTTAGCATAATCTATATCTACCATACAAATTAATATTTATCATTAACACACAAATTGATTTATCCATAAGTTAGACTGTAGAAGACAATCACTAGTGGATCTTCCCCGTTTTTCCTTATATTATAGTTTATTTAGGTCGAACCCTAATATAAACCCTACTAGTTTTGATAGCCCTAACACCAGCGCAAGAATTTAATCAAACTAAAGTATTAAGTATTAGAAAAATATCATATAATGCCTTGTAACCAATTTACCAGTAAATTAATTTAACAAAAATCTATAATAATTACCTAATTAAAAGAGATAAATTTCAGCCATTTATGATTAATTAGGGTGATACTAATGCTTAAAAGACTATAGCTTTTACTTATTAAAACCTTTTAAACTATCATATGAATTCGTATTAAACTAATTAGCATACATTCTAATTAATTTAACGTGAATATCATGAACAACATGAATAAAAACTAACTAGACAATAAATCATAAAACTTGTTTCAAAATAATTAATTAGCATGGTTTCAAATAGATTATACTAAGTACAAGGGAATTACTCACCCATATTAAAAATAAAATCACAACAATTAACCAAAGATTTTATAATTAATAATATGAAGAGTTCAAACTAATAAAACACCAAACAAAAAAGAAAATAAAAATATTGATAGTCCTATATTGGAGTGGAAGTAGCCTGATGATACCATGAAGATGATATTGACGACCAAACGATTATGATGATGATCGGCGATGACCGTGGTGATGGTGATGATCGATGATGAGAAGATGGGTATGATGAAGATGATGATAAGAAGGTGAAGAGGCCAGGCGTTGGAGATGAATGGTAGGTGTGAGGGATATGCTGATGATGGTGAAGAAATCTGATGGAGTGCTGCTGAGGTCGTGTGGTGATAGTAGGCATGAATGAGGAGGTTTTTATAATATTATTCTACTAGGATTTTTTTCTTTAGACTCTTTCACTTCCAAGTCTTCTAATTTCTCTTCAATTAGAAGTAATAATTTTGTAACCCTAACCCAAATAAATCATTATGTAAATAATATTTTTCATAAATCATTATTTTTGGATCGACTTGATAACTTAGCATGTAAAATCCAAACTTCGACATCTTCTCTTCTCCTCTTTATTTTATTAGCGCTTAACCTGAAAAATATATAAAATAAAGTAAATTAGATGAAATAATATATATAATATAATCAAAATAATTATTAAAACAATGCATGATTTGAGACTTAACAAATTCCCCCATACTTTGACTTTGGACATCCTCATGCAAAGAAATCGAGGACTCGACCCAAAAACAACCCTCTCTTTCTTATAAAGTAATGCATAAATATGATATTTATGCTCGTTGGATTGCTTTAAAAACAGTTTTATTCAAAATTAATCAGTTTTTCTTCCAACAAGGAAATAAATACGAGAACCACAACTACGAGAACCACAACTACCATCAAAGAGGTTTTTCATCAGACTTACAATATTTCCTTAATGAAGTAACAAGAGTAATAATTATCAATCTCTTTTAAGTATGCATACACCGATCAAGAGGTCGAAAAAGTTTACGATATGAAAATTAAAGTACAGTATAGCTATGGAGACAATTAAACTAGAAGGAATAACTTATTGAAATTGATTCTAAACTTGCCTTGTAATTCTTTTTTCTCTTTTTTTTTAAAACTCCAATTGCGCACATATTCGAGACCCATATAGGGTCTTAGAAATTAAATACTACCTGTCTCACACTCACTCGAATAGAGGTGCTGGAGCAAACAATTTATTCTCGTCATTATTTTTTTATTAAATATTAGTTTGGTATGAGTCATTGATCGGCTCAAAAGGGGACATGACTCCCTCAATCATGGGTTATTCCCGTACATAAGGCTCAACTTGAGACCTAAACTTAAGGAGAGAAGATGCCGAGCCACCTATTCCTACCTATGTTGGTACTCTAACTTTTTTTTTCATTTTTCTTTTTTTTCTTTTTTTTAAGGCAAGAAAAGTCACAATTTTAATGAAGTTATTCTACTAATTCACTAGTCTAGGAAATGGATTAGGTCATTATTTTATTGCCTCTAAAGCGGTTATATAATGTGATCAAATAAGATGGATAATTATGACAGTTACTCATTAAAGAGATATATGAGGATCAACTCAAACTTCTCTAAATGACAGCGAGCATGTTCAGAAGTCTTCATTTATAGAAGAATAAACTAAAAATAGTTAAAAGAAATTTTTTTAAGCAAGAAAGCGTAGCATAAACTCATAGTCTTGCATTATTTATAAGAAAATCACGATTTTTTTTCAAGAATTAATACTATAAGAATTAAATGTAGGATGCACCCCCACACTTAATTCATGCATTGTCCCTAATGCATGCAAAAAGATAGAAATAACAAAGATAAAAGTAAAATTAAATGTGTACTTCCCTAAAAAAAACGTCGAGTTGACTCCTAACCAGCGCCTTTGTTTATTGTTATTGGTTCGATGCAAATGACCTCATGGATCCTTTAGTTGGATCTCCTCCACTAAGCATATCTGATCTCCTTCATAGAAGTGCTTCAGCCTGTGACCATGTACCTTGAAAATTTTGTTAGTAGCAAAGGATTTAATCTCAACAGTACCATGTGGATAAGTTTTTACTACCATAAAAGGTCCTAGCCATCTAGAGTTCAACTTCCCAGGAAAGAGTCTCAATTTTGAATTGAATAACAATACTTTTTCACCCACCTAAAATTCTTTCCTATTAAGCTTAGCATCATGCAAAGCTTTGGCTTTACCTTTATAGATCACTGAATTGTCATAGGCTTCTAGGCGGATCTCTTCTAATTCCTGCAATTGCAGCTTACACTCCTTACCTGCTAGGTCATAATCTAGGCTACACTGTTTTACAGCCCAATATGATTTATACTCTAGTTCTACAAGGAGATGATATGCTTTACTAAGAACTAATTTATAAGGTGACATACCTATAGGTCTCTTATATGTAGTCCTACAAGCCTAGAGAGCTTTATCAAATCTAAGACTCCAATCTTTGTTATCTCATCTAACAACCTTTTCTAATATGTCCTTAATCTCTTTATTAGAGATTTCAACTTGGCCATTGATTTGGGGATGATATCCAGTAGACAACTTACGAGTTACATGATACTTGGCTAGCAAGGCACCTAAGGTTCTATTACAAAAATGTGTTCCCCTATCACTGATGATTGCTTTAGGAACTCCATATCTATACAAAATGAGATATTTAACATATTTCACCACAGTTTTAGCATCATCAGCTCTAGTAGCTACAGCCTCAATCCACTTAGATACATAGTCAACAAGTATAAAAATGTAAGTAAAACCAAAACAAGGGGGAAAAGGTCCCATAAAATCAACACTCCATACGTCAGATGTTTCACAAACATACACATTATGCAAAGGCATTTGATTCCTTCTAGATAAATTACCTGTCTTCTAGCATGCTTCACATCTTTTACAAAATTCATAGACATCCCTAAAAATAGTAGGCCAATAAAATCCACATTTAAGAACCTTGTGTCTTGCTCTTTTGGGTCCAAAATGTCCCTCACTTTCAGAAGAATGATAGAAAGTTAAGATCAAATGAAATTCACTGTCATCTACACAACGCCTTATAATCTGATCACCATAAAATTTCCATAAATATGGCTCATTCCAAACATAATATTTAGATTGAGTTCTTATCTTTTCCTTTTGGACTCTGGACAAGTTTATAGGAAATGTTTTGGTTACTATATAATTAACCATATCAGCATGCCAATGTAGCCTATCATGACAACATATAAAGTCTCATCAGGGAAATAATCACTCAATGGATTCCTAGTCTCCTCATTGTCTAGCCTACTTAGATGGTCCGCTACTAAATTTTAAGCTCCTGGTTTATCTTTAATCTCCAATTAGAATTCTTGTAATAGTAACACCCAAATAAACAATCTAGGTTTTGAGTCATTCTTACTTAACAGATGTTCAATAGCAGAATGATCAGTATAAATAGTAACTTTAGCATCCAACAGATAAGGATGAAACTTTTGTAGAGCAAAAACAACAACATACATTTTCTTTTCTATAGTAATGTAGTTACATTGTGCTGGATCTAAAGTTCTAGAAGCATAATGAATCACATGAGGTACCTTCCCTACTCTTCAACCTAAGACTGCCCCTACTGCCTTATCACTAGCATCACACATCTATTCAAATGGCAGGGCCCAGTTGGGGGGTTGTACTATAGGAGTGGTGGTCAATTTCAACTTTAATTGGTCAAAAGCTCTCATATAGTCCTCATTAAAATTAAATAAAGCATCTTTTGCAAGTAAAGCACATAAAAGAGAGGCAATCTTAGAAAAATCCTTGATAAATCTCCTATAAAACCCAACATGATCTAGAAATGACCTCACTTCCTTGACATACTGTGGATAGGGCAAAGATTGAATGATTTCTACTTAAACCTTATCGACCTCTAAGCCCTTGGAAGACACTACATGACCTAATACTACCCCATGCTCCACCATGAAGTGACACTTTTCAAAATTAAGCACCAAATTAGTCTCAATACAATGCTTAAGTACTAATGTAAGATGATGCAAGTACTCATCAAATGAATCACCATGTGCAGTAAAATCATCTATGAAAACTTTCATAATTTTGGTAATAAAATCAGAAAAATACTTAGCATACATCTTTGAAATGTAGCAGGAGCATTACATGGACTAAAAGGTATCCTTCCAAAAGCATAGGTGCCAAAAGGATAGGTAAAATTGATCTTTTTCTGATCCCCAGGAGTTATAGGGATCTGAATATAACCTAAATAACCATCTAGAAAGCAATAATGTGACCTCTCAGCTAGTCTCTCTAACTTTTGATCCATAAAGGGCAATGGAAAGTAGTCCTTCTTTGTGGCCTTGTTAAGCTTTTTGTAGTCAATGCACACTCTCTAACCACTCTAGACTCTAGTAGGTATTAACTCATCTTCTTTATTCTGCAATACTATTGTTCCCCTCTTTTAGGAACCACATGAATAGGACTAACCCATTCAGAATCAGCGATGTGGTATATTACTCCAGTATCTAACCACTTAAGAATTATTTTTTGAACTACCTCCATCATAGGTAGATTTAGTCTTCGTTGAGGGTCTCTCTTAGGCTTAGCATCTGATTCTAATGTGATTTTATGTGAATATGATGTGGGGTTAAGTCCTTTAAGGTCTGCTAAAGTCCACCCTAACGCTTCACTATGTTCTCTATGTGTCCTAATAAGTTTATCCTCTTGTTTAGATATAAGTGCATTAGAGATTATAACAGGTAAGGTCTCATCACCCCCCAAATAAGCATACTTAACAAATAAGCATACTTAAGATTTTCAGGTAATAGTTTTAGTTCTAGCTTAGGGAGTGAAATGCGAGAGGGTAGCATCTTCGCATGACTTTCAGGTAATTATAGCTTCCTAGGTCTGTCAACCATATGCAATTGCAACAAAGACTCTATGTTGCCCACTAACTCATCATTAATATGGTAAGGCATATTATGAAACACAAACTGATCCAAATCTCAAGTAAGTACAGTTAACAATTCATCCTCACGAGACAGTTCATAAACATCTTAGGACAATTCATCAATCACAGCAAGTACACATAGATAATTCATATTAGCAGGAAATCTAATAGCATAAAAAATATTCAACTTAATAATTTCACCATCAAATTCCATAGTCAGTGTGCCTACATGCACATCTATTTTTGTCCTAGATATTTTAAGGAATGGTCTACCAAGCAATATGGGAACATCATGGTATGCATCACCCATGTCCAATATATAAAAGTCAGCAGGAAAAATAAGCTTATTGATTTGGACTAAAACATCTTCTAAAATTCCATCTGGGTATGCATTACTCCTATCAGCTAACTAAATAATTAAATTATTTTTCTTTAACTAGACCTAGGCATCACACTGATGGAAGCTCATAAATCAAGCATAGCTCTATCAAAGGAGAGGTTTTCAATTTTACAAGGAATAGAGAATACACCTGGTCCTTAAATTTAAGGGGAAGTTTCTTTTGGAAAACATCATATACGTTCTCCCCCACACTTACCTTTTCATTCCCTTTTAGTTTACATTTTGTAGTATAAAGCTCTTTAAGGAACTTGACATAACAAGGCATCTACTTTATGGCATCTAGGAGAGGAATGTTGATCTTTACTTTCCTAAATGCTTCTAAGATTTCATGATTTGCCTTATCTACCTTGGGGATTTTCCCTCTCAATCTACTAGGAAAAGGTGGTAATGGCTTGTAAGGTTCCTTCTTATCCTCACCTACTTCCTTAACATAAGAGATAGTGTCTTGATCTTTGTTAGGTTCAAGTTTGTTGACTTCTATTTCATACTCTACCTCTCTATTCTGCCTAGGTTCCGTCAACTCTTTCCCGCTCCTAAGTGTCATGGCACTCACATTTTCTTTTGGGGTTTGTAATGGTTGAGATGACAATCTGAATCAAATGCCATGCCTACACAAGTCCAAGAGAACTCACAACTCCTCCTCAATACTCACAAACTCCGTCCAAGGGGACTTGGCCCTTGTACGGAGTTGGAACTTCAATTCCAACCTCATCCTAAACCTTTAAGATGTGTTTCTCTTCTGATTTGAGAAGGTCAAGGGACCTTCTAAAGGGTTTCATCTATCAACATGAAGTTAAACCCTCGGAGATAATAGAGGAGCCTAAAACAGTAAGGCTTATGCAAGCTGCAATTTTACCCGGTTTCAACCCGGTATTGTGGCCTTTATTAGGCAAGCTTGGCATGGGTTTAAAATGCTTCAATCCTACTTGCGGCAACCCTTAATATGTCATATTTAATGACATATAAATAGTTCTAGATAAAGTCCTTAGATAATAAGTCCAATGGAGCCATTTTCCCGATGCTACAGAAATTAGCCCAGCCTACATATGCTGCACCTTTCGGCCCATATCGCCTAAACGGGACCTCCAAATGGCCTGAAACCTGTGCCAAATGAAAGCTAATGTCTTAATATTTCCAACAAGGGTTGTTTCATCCAATTTGGCTGA
>NCQV01121117.1:0-10834 GCA_002740545.1 Lophocereus schottii
AAGAAGAAGACAGCTGGCAGGATTGAGGGGGGCCGAAGGTCTGTCGCTGGGCAGAAAAAGGCAGCCTCTCTCTTCGGTTTTTGGGGTCTTTGTTTGCTGAATTATGTAATATTTCTCAGCCCAATCTCTTGGCTCTTAGCCTAAATTCGAGCCCATTAATAACGCTTGGTTTAATATTAGATGAAATTAATTCTAGTAACTTGACAATCTAATCATACTCGAAAATCTACTTGATTTAATATTCAATGAAAATCTTTATAAATGCTTGTTGACACTAACATGAAATTCCAAAATTAGTGATAATAATAATTTTCTTTTTATTAAAATTATCACTTAAGTAAGCATGTTAATACTAATCTAACTTAACTAAAATAAAAAGATACAATTTCATAATAGCATGAAACAGGATAGTTAGCTTAAACTAAAAAAGATCGAACACGGGTATTATACTCTCTCCCCTTAAGCAAATTTCTTGGTGGAAATAATGTTAGGTATTTCGCTCATATTTTTCCTTCCGGTTCCTAGATTGCTTCAATTACCTTATGATGCTTCAAAAGCACTTTAACATAGTGAATACTTTTACTCCTGAGCTTCTCCTCCATTCTTTCTAATATTTGAATGGGCTCTTCTACATATATGAGGTTCTCCTTAATCTAGAAGGGTTCATACTGGATAACATAATTTGGGTCAGAAATATACTCTCGGATACTAGATACCTAGAATACGCCGTGTATGCCTTGCAGCGAGGGTAGTAGGGCCAATCCATATTCAATCGATGTCGCTTTTTGCAGAATCTCAAATGGTTTAATGAACCTTTGGCTCAGTTTACCTCGCTGATCAAACTTATGCTCCCCTTGACATCTGCAACATCAAATTCTAAGGGCCTTCTCCTGATATCTGCGTCTTTTGCTTACTCTGGGCAATTTGCAGTTTCTTTCAAATAGTTTTGATGACCTCCATCGTCTGATCGATTAGTTCTACTTTAGAGAGTTCCCTTTCTCCTACTTCATCCCAACAAACAGGAGTTCTACAATGTCGATAGTATAATGCTTCAATGGGAGTCATGCCAATACTTGCATAGTAGCTATTATTGTACGCAAACTCAACCAGAGGTAAGTTATGATCCAATTGTGTATTCCAACGCATAGGCTCTCAACATATCTTCTAAGATTTAAATAGCTCCTTCTGATTGCCTATCTAATTAGAGGTGGAAGGCTACACTGAGGCATAATTCTAATCCCAACGCTTCTTGAAATCCATGCCAAAACTTGGATACAAACTTGTTACCTAGATTTGACACTGTACTGAGAGATACTCTATGTAATTTGACTATTTCTTTGATATATAAATCCACTAGTTGCTCGGATGAAAAAGTGACTTTCGTGGCTAAGAATTGTGCGGCCTTGGTCAGTCTGTCAACAACGACCCATATACTATCATGCTGCTTGGTGGTTTTTGGTAATCCAATGATCAAATCCATGGTGATGTGCTCCCATTTCTATATTGGAATAGGTAAGGGTTGAAGTAATCATCCAGGTTTTTGATGCTTAGGTTTTACCCTTTGATAGGTGAGGTAGCGAGCGACAAAGTCTGCCATGTCTCTTTTAATTCCTACCCACCAGAAATAGGTTTTCAAATCATGATACATCTTGGTATTTTTCGATTGAGTGGTAAGGGCTAAATTATGTGCTGCTTTTAACAATTCCTTCTTGAGGTCTATTATGTAGGAACACACAACCTGTTCCCATACGAAAGCACATTGTGTTTAGATTAAAAACTCCTTAATCCTTCCTTCTTCTACTCCCTTTCTAATCTTCATAATTTCGGGCTCTTCCTTCTACCGCTGCTTGATTTGCTCTATTAGTGGAGAAGTCATATAGAGTGCTACTAAGTAGCTCTTACTCCCTAGTAGCACTACCTCTATCTGGAGTGCGTTGAGTTACCTCAAAAGCCTTCTTTCTTATGTAAGTGGGAAGCCTATAGAACATGTGGACTTTCTACTCAAAGCATCTGCCACTACGTTCGCCTTACCATGATGATACTTGACTTCAATGTCATAATCTTTCAGAAGTTCCAGCCATCTTCTCTACCTCATTTTTAACTCTTTCTGAGTGAAATATATTTCAGGCTCTTATGATCAATGCATATGTCACATCTCACTCCATAAAGGTGGTGCCTCCAAATCTCGAATGCAAATATAACTGCAACCAACTTGAGATCATGCGCTGGGTAATTTTTCTCATATGGTTTCAATTAAGGAGAGGCATAGACGATAACTTTGCCTTTCTGCATTAGAACATATCCTAATCCTTTCTTAGATGCATCCCTATAGATCACAAATCCCTCATTACCCTCAAGTATTGCTAGTGCTAGTACAGACACTAGTTGCTTCTTTAGCTCTTGGAAGCTATTTTCACATTCTTTTGTCCATTCAAACATACTGATTTTCCAAAGTAATTTGGTAATAGGCATCTCTAGCTTAGAGAATCCTTCTACGAATCTTCTGTAACAACCAGCTGGTGAGTCCGCAAGTGTACGATGGCATTGTAGCAAATCAAGGTTGATGACACAGAGACTAGATTGATCTATAATCCCTCAAGATAGGCTAAGCGAATCCAAATTTAAGAATAAAATTTAATTAATTTATTATCCAATCTAATTGATAAGTAGTCATCGAATTAAGCAGAACAAGCAACTTCCCAATCCACGCATCAATCTAGTACTTCTTCCTTAATTGATTGTTTTAAAACCAACAATTGAAGTTTGACAACCCTCTTTCAAGATAAAGTGAAATACCTAAATCTAACCAATTACCATTCCTCAAAGGCTCTCGATTTGTTTAGGTTCATTAAGCATGCAATTATCATATGCATGGTTCCTCAATTAGTGTGACTTTCTCAAGATTCCATACAATCAAGTCAAATACTAGGGTTCTAGTATTGAATTTCACCTTTAAATTCTTCATCTGATACTCAAAATATGGAAAAAAGCAATCAAATTCCTTACAAGACAATATACATCTAGGATTTAATAAAACAATCCAACAATTCTAAAATACTCAAAGAGATTAACGCCAAATCAAGAATTTAACTAGTATTTGCATAAATCCAAAATCAAAACAACAAAACATAACCAAAATTACAAAAAATAAATCCAAAGATAATGAGAAAAGAGAAGAGAAGAGAAGAGAAGAGAAGAGAAGAGAAGAGAAGAGAAATGCTTAACTAAATAACACGCTTGAATCCATCGATCGCAAACCTGACATAGAATCCTTGTAATTCTTCACTTTAATTCACTCTCACTTCCTCTAATCTAAATTTTAATGTAATTGATGAAGTTGAAGAGAGGAAAGTGGAATGATGGGAATTGAAATGTTGTTGAAAACATTCCTTTTTTTTAGCAAAACTGCCTAGAAGTTGAACAACTGCGAGAAATAATAAAATTAAAACTGCCTGGAAGTCGAATAGTCATGAGAAAACAAACAACCTCGGGGGACAATGAGGCCAACACGGACTGTGGGCACCACCATGAATAAACCGTGGTGGCCATTAGCTTGACATTCTTGTGTTCTTCCTTCCTTCCATAGGCATAGTGACTTAGGAGTGTTCGTAGGGGTCAAAATACACTCAACTAGGGTCAAAATAAGGGCAAAAAGGTCCAACAACCTATAAAATATAGAAAAGAACCATACCCAAGCGTAAAATGAAAAAAGAGTATAAATTATAACATAAAGTTCACAATTCTCCATAAAAATGCAGCAAAATGACCTCAAAATAGAGTACACTTTAAGGATTTATCAAACTCCTTCATGGTTAAAGCATTGGTTGTCCTCAAGCAAATACTATATAAAACCAACAAGGAGATGTATCTAGAACTCAAATATAGAACAACCTCCTCAAAGTAGGCAAGTCATAGCATATCACAAGCAAGAATGACAATTAACGACAACCTCAAGTGGTGTATAATACATTTCAAAATTAGGAGAAGATTTTCAAAAAAGTATGAGACCACAAGCTCGAAATCAAATTGGTTCACCCCCAAGGATCCACAAATCACATCATGCAAGCACATGGAATTGTAAAGCTAATTAAACTAGTAGAACCCCACTTTTGGGGAATGTGGACACTCCTGTTCATGCATTTGGAATATAGCATGGGTTCACTCAAGACTCATTCTAAAGATGCAATCTACCATATGCTTACCAAGTCTCTCAAATTCTCCACCACTAAAAATGTAACAAGCACAAGACAATCAAGAGAACTTTATACGAGTTGTGATGTGGACTAGAAGGGTTAAGTGAAAGGAGTGGACAAATGCATTTGGGACAATGTAGAGCTACTTAGCCAAATAACCAGAGAGCAACGAATAAGGCACCAAGAAACTATGAAGTTTACCAATTCTCCAAACCTCAAAATACAATGAACATACCCCAAATGAATCACATATGAAATGAGTTAACAAAGAAAGGAACTCAAGCTACTCACGTGTCCAATGTCGACCACTTGGTTTTTTTTTCTGTTTTTTTCTTTTTCTTGTCATTTCTATTTTTTTTTTCAACATGATTTTTTTCCACTTGTTTTTTTTCCTTCTATTCTTCTTTGGGAAATGAAATTTCAATTATTGAGAAACATAGGATCATAAACTATCAATTCACAACCTAACTTGTATGTACATATACAACCTAAACAACAGAGGAATAGATCCAAATGCTGAATATTATCAATCCCGCAATAAACCAACACGCTAAAGCCACCTTAAACCTAATTACCACCAAAACACCCACTAAATACTTGAAGTAATGCTCCATAAACTTGGCTTAAAGGTTAGGAATATGTGTTTGGCCAAGGGCTAATATGAAGAGGTCACAATAAAGATGGATATAAGCTTAAATGGGCTCATAAAGGGAATAAACATGTAACACAGGGGTTAACTATTTAGGTATGTGGCTAAAATATTCAATAACAAAGAATGTCTTTATCATATCATCAAGTATGCACATGCTAATGTGGTTTTGAACAAAAGTCTATACAAGTTCTAGAGATGCAATATAGAAGAGTTACACACATCAAAGAACACGAGACTAAATATAATGATTAGTCCAAATAAGGCTCAAAATCTCACAGGACATCTACCAAAGTCTCAATTAACTCATAAAATGAGTCCATGTACAAACATTAGTGCCAAAGACTCTAAGGGGTAACAAAGTTCTTAATCAAAAGAAGGGCCAAAATAAGAAATATTTACAAAATCTTCAAAAATTTTAGCACCAAAAGCGATTACATATCAGAAGTTACTCAAGCTCATAAAAGCTTTTTTGCCTAAACAAAAGCACCATTAGAGTTTATCTCAAGCGAATCACACCATCCCTACATACAATGCTATATGCAAACTTAAATGCAACTAAATGCAAGACACTAATGCAAAGAAAAAGAAACCTAAAACTATATGCTCTAACATGTATACAAGCTAGCAACCAAAATAAAAAACATGAAGCTACACTTACCCATGCTTAGTTAAAGCATTATTACTCAAAGGAAAGAAAGTAACAGAAGGGAAAGGAAACAAAACATAATGATCTCATCAGGTTAGGTGTTGGATGCACTGAAGTTAAGGCCTCCTCGTAAATGGGGCCCATGGAGTATCAGCTACTCGATCACATCTTTAAGACTCGATTCCTCACATTAGACTCCGTCAATGCACATAGAAGCATATCGAACACCGCAGCATTTGGCTCACAAGCTTGGCTATAAGAGAACATAAAGATGAGCATAACAAAGAAAGTGCTCTTTTTAATAAACCAAATGCCATAGAAAAATTAAAAGAGAAATCAAAGAAAGTATTCCACATGATTTTCTAGGCTCATCCACTAGGTACATGCAATATGGGCCAAGGGAGGCATTATGCCCACTATAGTTAACCTAGGGATATAAAATTATCAACATTTCCACCAAGCATACTAAATATGTTATCCTCATAGCCCAAATCAACATTAGTATCACAAATCAAAGGATTACTAATGGGCACATCTATTTAATACCCGGGGGAAAGAGAGGGTTGTAAATACATTGGTGAAATGTGGGAATGATCAAGAGGATTGGGGAGAACATTATTACATCCAAGGCTAGGAGACTCCCCATTTATAAACACATTAAGTGACCCCTCCAAAGGCATCTCAACTAGATTATGCACCTCATCAAAAGTATCTTGTGACTGAAAACATGCACCAGTAACACCAACCTAGCAATAAACCCAAAAGGCTCACCCGCCTCGAGCCCTATGTAGTAAGCTAAATGTAAGGATGAATCAGGTAAGGTTAAGACAACATCAGTATTATCACTGGGTGATGCAAAGTATGGTTGAGCATAGCATCATTAGCATGTATGATAAAGACATAGATTAGCTTCATGGTCATGAGAATTACACAAGTTACATCAAAAGAGGTATAATAAGATCTAAAATAGAATGCACAAGGATCAAGAAATGAATTTCTAGAAACACAACTAACCTTGTCAAACTCAAATGAATCCTAAGCAATTCACTCAAGCAAATACCATGCTTCATCAATATTTTACCATGAAAATTACACTGCTCTAAAAAAGCTCAGCTTTTACTATTCAAACCCTTATCAATAATGTCTAAAATTTTCCATTTACTAACAAAATAATTGCATTGAGCAAGAAAAGCATACAAACACTTAAAATACCTCAAAAATAATTCATCCTCGATTTGGGAGAAATGGAAAATTGTCATCGTTTTGTTTTTTTTGAAATCTTTTAATGCAATTTTTTTTTGTTTTTTTCCAAAGAAAAACAAAATGCCTAGTCAAGCCTATTGAAAAAAACACAATATTCGATACTAATCCCAACAATGGCTCCAAAAATTTGATAGGGCTGCAAGTGTACGATGGCGTTGTAGCAAATCAAGGTTGATCCCATAGATATGAGGTTGATCTACTATGTTACAAGCCCTCAAAATAGGCTTAACGAATCCAATTTGAGAATAAAATTTAACTAATCTATTTCCTAATCTAATGGACAAATAGTCGTGGAATTAAGCAAAACAAGCAACTTCCCGATCCATGCATCAATCTAACACTTCTTCCTTAATTGATTGTTTTAAAATCGACAATCGAAGTATCACAACCATCTTTCAAGGTGAAATGAAATACCTAAATCTAACCACTTACCATTTTTCAAGCTCTCGATTTGTTTAGGTTCGTTAAGCATGCGATCATTATATTCGTGGTTTCTTAATTAGTGTAACTTTCTTAAGACTCTACACAATCATGTCAAATCCTAGGGTTCTAGTATCGAATTTCACCTTTCAATCCATTATCCAATGCCCAAAACATGTAGGAAAATGATCAAATTCCTCACAAGACAATAAACATCTAAGATCTAATAAAACAATCCAACAATTCCAAAATACTCAAAGAGATTAACACCAAATCAAGAACTTAACTAGTATTTGCATAAATCTGAAATCAAAACAACAAAAGATAATCAAAATTATAAAACATAAATCCGAGGATAATGATAAAATAGAAGAGAACAGAACAGAAGAGAAGAGAAATGCTCAGTCAAATAACGCACTTGAATCCATCGATTGCAAACCCGGCACGGAATCCTTGTAAATTTTCACTTCAATTTGCTCTCACTTCTGATAGTCTAAATTCTAATCTAATTAAGGAAGTTGAAGAGAGGAAAATGGAATGATGGACGTTGAAACAAGGTTGAAAACATCCTTTTTATAGCGAAACTACCTGGAAGTAGAATAGTCGTGAGAAATAGTGAAATTAAAACTGATTGGAAGTCGAAAGGTCACAAGGAAACAAACAACCTCAGGGGGAAATAAGGCTACTAGAGGTCGTGGGCACCAGCATGGACGAACCATGGTTGCCACTGGCTCGACATTCTTCTGTTCTTTCTACCTTCCACATGCATAGTGACCTGAGGGTGTTCGTGGGTGGTCAAAATACACTCAACTAGTGCCAAAATAAGGGCAAAAAGGTCCAAAACCTGCAAAACACAGAAAAGAACCATACACAAGCGTAAAATGGGAAAAAGAGTTTAAATTACAACATAAAGTACACAATTCTCCAAAAAATGCAGCAAAATGATGTGAAAATAGAGTGCATCTTAAGGATTTATCACCAACCATACCTTGGAAGCTTTCCACAAGTGCAACATACAATATAGCTAAGCATAATGTGCAACCAACATGTTCCACTGTTATTAAAACCATGTACATATAACTATTAGTTATAATAAGATTTACACACTATAATAGAATAGTACTTTGCAAGGTTTATAAGTCAATCAACTGAAGATTTCAAAATACAACTTCAGAAGTACTCATAATACAACATCACTATTGAACCAATGTGGTACTCTTGCTCATTTGTTCTCTTTAGCCGATTTGCTAGCACAAGGGCCAATCACTGAGCAATTGCCCAAAACAAAACATGACAAACATTTCAATTGTGAGCTGAAGCTCAGTGCACACATTCCAGTATTGTTAAAATAATCATTGAAAACTTGGTTGGGCCTAGTTTGCGATCTACAGATAGGTGTATACATACCAAGCTGATCAAGGGACCCAGACTGAGGCAGTGTGGGTAACTGGGGGCCGAATGCCCTATAGATAAAAACTAAAGGGTTCACTAGTTAGGTGATAAATCATTTAATAAACTGATTCATTAATGTACTTACCAAAACATTATAACTTTGATAAATGCATTCTGATTTCTAAAGATACAGGCGATAGACGTACCTGGGATTTTTTTGAATGCCATCTCACTTGATAATATCTATGCACAAAAGGGAGAAAATGATAAATGAGGCTCTGATTCAATTTTACAAATGTCATCATAAACCTATGTAGTCAGTAAAAAACACTCACTCTCATAATTGGTAATTTTAATGAAAATTTGTTAACTAAAAGACACTTAAAACTTCAATAAATCAATATAAGGTAGGTTATTACTAAAAAACCTAAATAAATTGAGGGAATTTAAATTGGGGTAAAATAAGTTACAGTAGAATAGACTAAAGTAAAATAATTGAGGTCATAATTGGAAAGGCTTCGATGAACATAAATGGAATATGAGTTTTTGATATTTCTGAGGTGGATAGTAAGGGTTTAAGGCCAAAAGGGGTGTAATTAGGTTTGAGAATGCTCACATTACCTTAGCTTGTCCCAATAGACGCCATTCTCTAGTCCTCACTCAGTTTTCCAGCTCAAGGAAGCTTTTAAACACAATCAATGCTCACATTACCTTAGCTTGTCCCAATAGACGCCATTCTCTAGTCCTTACTCAGTTTTCCAACTCAAGGAAGCTTTTAAACACAATCAAATTGTTGAACTCACTAAACTTAGTATTTTCTTTGCAACATCCATAATTATTTAGAAACTTTTAATTAAACTCCCAAAATTTATGGCATCCTCCCTCTCTCTCATAATCATGCTAAGTGCCCCTTTAAAGACCATTAAATTTTGTTTCATGTGATTATCTTATTCTAGCCAAACACTTAAAAATTACATCATGATCTACCTTACACATCTTTTAATATTTTTCTTCACATGATCACTCAAAATGCTCACATAAACTCACTTACTTGCATTGATAATTCAAACCTCTATTGGTCACTTATGGGATTTTTTTATAATCTAATAATTTTGACAGAAGTCACACATCATCATTCTTCCAACCCATAACATATCCAACCTCCAATTTTCACCTAATTCAATCAAAACAAACTTACTTGATTCAAATATCAACTATACTCATGCATAATCATGAAACCTAGGTTATGCCACATTCAAATTTCCATCCAAATCACGATAAATGAATGTAATAAGATCACCAACAACTTTAAATTCATTTTTCATGCCAAAGATCATAATATCAAATCAAAGAACGCAAAGTTCATCATTTTTAACATCAAACTTGGATGATCAAGCACGATTCCAATTCTTACATGCTTGCATACTTAACCAACTTGACAGAACATCAAACTAACACTTGTTTATATAGAGATAACATGATCCATAAACAAATCCAACATAAAAATCCAAAATTAAATAAGATTAGGTTAGGATTTTACATCACTTATGAGCTTAAAAGAGAAAGATAGAGGTTATGTTTGGTGGTTTTGAGGATTAGGGGTGGTGGCTGGTAATGCTACAGTGGTGGTGTGGTCAGTGACAGCCTTGGGCTAGCAGCGAATTCGTAGAAAACAATAGCAAAAATCAGTAGCCTAGCTGGGGTTGGGTGGATGAAAGTGGAGAGAAGAAGAAGAGAAGGTGTGGCTTGAATTTGGTTGAATTTTTTTTTTACTTATCTTCTATATTTGGTTGATATTTATCCATTTAAAAAGTGACTTTTTGCAAATTATAATTAGACTCAAATGATGATAATTAGCTAAATCAAGTCAATCAATTTGTGGGCCTTGAATCGTGCTTAAATGAATTGGGCTTGGGGAGAAACAACGCCTCACTGCGATAAAAAATTTATTTTTTTTTTGGTAACTCGAAATTAAATTTTTGTGATATCATGAAGAATAATTTAATCTGCTAAACCATAATTATTGAGGCCTACTATCAATTCACCCGAAATTTTACAATAATTAAAGCCTGAATTGCAAAGTATGCCTAAAATGAATTTTTCCAAACCGAACTGATTAAACACGATAAATAAATGTGAGAAAATTTATAACATGGCTTAATTAAATAAATAGACATGTGTAAAACTTGTCGAGAGCTACAAATTTAACCACTTCTTCAGTTATTAAATACTTTTTATAGTATAGAAAAGTAGGGATCGATCCACGAG
>NCQV01121119.1:4899-15164 GCA_002740545.1 Lophocereus schottii
ACTTTTTCCTAACGTCGATCTAACTGATGGATCAAGAATATCTCTACTCAGTACTCACAGTAGAAAACATTACTATCATTGGTTTATGGTTATTTAAGTAGACCTTTGCTACTATACAAAGTATCCTATTCCAAAAGTTGGGAAAGAAGCATATTGCCTAGAACGAGCAAATGCACAAGAATGAAACTGAATCCTTAAAGATGGAGTATGTATATAGACAAAGACAGATGAGACGAGAAACAAAGCCCATACTTCCTTTGGATAGTTTTCACTGCGCTTCTTTTTTTCTCTATTGAGTGCTCTCACAGCGTCTATTTCCTTTGTTTTCAAAGGGCATCTTTTGTACAATGCGCTCAATAGTTAAGGGAATACCAAGTTTGAAGTGGAACCCATATCTAGGCACAGCAGGCATGGGGCTCTGGATAAAATAACTCAAAAGAGGCACCAAATAGGTAAAGAGACACAAATCACCACAGCTAACTATTTTTTGGCGGAGACAAATATAACATGAAGGAAGATCATCACGATGGCATACATGCAAATCATTCTGTAATGGGGTTCCAGTAAGCATTAAACGCTGATTTGCATTTTTTGCAACTGACATCAAATTTTTCCATCTGTAGCTGTTCTTATCCTTCAATGCATGAGCTTCATCCATTAACACGCAACTCCATTGCCAGCGTTTCAGAATTTTTCGGTCATCTTTCTGTTGTGCGCTAGTAGCAGGAAAACATCATAATCAGAACATGTTGCATTCATTTAAACACTGAATCAAGTAATAAAAGGATCATGCACAAACCTGCGTCGTTCAAAAAGTGAGTAACAAGCAAGAAGCACATTAAATGGAGGTGGCAATCCAGCTTTGGCTAATGCATTCAACTCCTTTTGATATGCAGATCGCCCAGCTCCATGATACTGTAGTACTGAAAAAGATGGACACCATTTTGTAAGCTCTCTTTCCCAATTCTCCAACACAGAAGCAGGGCACACAATCAAATGCGGGCCAGGGTCATTCTCCAAGTGGTTCAGCAAAGTTAAATAAGTGATAGCCTGACAGACAGGAAGACAACAATCATGTGAAAAATCAAGGATAAAGACGCGTACAATAATCAGTACTTCAGTAGTATGAGTAGAAAATAAGCAGTACCTGAACAGTCTTCCCGAGACCCATCTCATCTGCCAATATAGCTGCAAGATAAACACGAGTTAGAATACCATAGGATCAAGAAGTTGATGCCTCAATGGCATAGACAATGAATAGGAAAGGAACAGAGTAATTTTCTACTTTACGACACATCCATGGAATAGATCAAGATACTAGCTCAGCAGCAACTGATGCCAATATGACAAAATCACAATCAGAATTACTGAACCAATTTCTTCATTTCTTTTCTTTTACAATGAAAAAGTCTATTAAGCAGTCTATAAGAAACAAGCATCTTACATACAAAGTAATTAAAACCCATACAAAAGACACTCAAGTCTATAGCACGATTAAAATTCAAAACTGCTTATTTTCCCCAGAAGAACAAACCCTTAATCTTTTCCACTTCTTTTTCTTGTTTTTGGGGGGCGGGGCGGAGGGGCATATAGTTTCAGGGGAAATTATTAGAGAAAGCCCCTAGGTAAGACTCTGAGCTTCTCTAGGGAGTTACAGGTACGATGCTGGGTTTGCCTTTCAACTTTTAATACAAGAAAGGTGCTAAATATAATTCACATTTTTGAGGCATCTTGACAACGGGAAAATTAATCATACAGCTTATGCTTGTTCTCGTGTTCTCACCATAATGACAATCCTCGTCTCAAATCAACTAGTATGAGAGACCCAATGAATTTGAAAGGACAGCTGATATTACATGCAGAATTTTTATGAGTCTATGTCAGCCTTGTAATTTTTGATTAAATTAAAGTTTGTTTCTTGATTGCTCCTAACCTCCCACCTGCACCTAGCCTTCCGGCAACCGAAGCAATCTGGCTCCTGCCACTGGATGTACCACATGCTTGCATACAAGTATTCAAATCATTGACCTGATCTGCAGCAAGAAAATCGCCAGTGGCCCATTGGGTTCGATTTCATCAGTAAAGTTATATTGCTAGTGTGTGCTTGTAGATCTTGAAAAACAATTAATCACCATTTAGCCCTCTCTTAGATTCTACGCTCATTTCACGTTATTCTTCCTCTTGCCCCATTATTTCACCCTTTGTCCATTGTTTCTCACATATAAATCTCCAGTCCTGCCCAATCCTTAGACATTAAACTATTCCAACTTCCTTTGTTCAATTGTTGTGGAATAGAAGATAGTCAACCTCTTTCAAATGATCAAATCTAAGTTCCATTCTAGTAACACTATACAAAGTTATTATAAAGCTAAGGTTGCTTACCTCTCAAGCCCCCTCCCCCCAAAAACAAAAACGCAAGGGGGAAAAAAACAGAGAGAACTTCAAGAAAATAATAGCTGGGACTTCTTGGGTTATGGTTCAGTTTCATTTGGCTGAGAAAGGTTCTCGAGTTCGTGACTGGTCATGACCACTATAACAAGCCCAAAATCATGCAGAAGCACCTCTCAGCATGATTTTTTTTTTTTTTTTTGGGAGATTCATCATGGTGCTTATTGCACTGATACTTGTCAATTTTTGACTAATGATTATATTGGGGATATAGCATACCAAATTCATGTTAAATTGATTGATGACAATGAAATAAGCAAATAAACATAAAAAATGAATTTTGAATAACAATCCCACCTTTAGGGCATGTGCTCGAGAATAATTTGACCTTCAAGTTTGGCCGTTAGCGCTAGTGTTCCGACCTTTGAGAGTATATCTATTTTTAATATACCACCAACAAGTCAACAACTCTTTCACTTGTCAATTTGACAACGTATTAACTTATCTATCATGTGTTGATATAACTATGTTCACTTTCTCCAAGACAGCTATCCAGATGTGATAATTGAGCTATCGCCTCATTATTTCTAAAATTTCGAGCGTACTTGTTTTATTTGTCGTATCATAGAGTCATAGACACTTTTACTTACCAATTTGAGAGGTAATAACTTATTTATCATGCGTGGATACTATATTTTCATCTCTTTTCGAACTCCAAGATTTATACGTGACAAATAAGCTACTATGCTATCCAAATGGCTAGCCAAAATGATTAAAATTGATATATTGAAAACAAATTACCCCAAAGGTTGGCTTGTTGAGCCCTAGTTTTGCAAAATTGAATTATTTTGTCTAAGAGGCCTAAAAGTGAGATTATTGGCCTCTAAAATCCCAAATTTCATAATGACTGTGAATGTAAAACAAAACAAAAAAAAAGAATTCTCTTTTTTGTGGGTATGTTAAGTAAGCGCTAGTAGAGATGCTTACGTTGGTAAGGCTGCCTATATTTAGATCCCTACAAACCCCGCTGAAGCGGTATCTACCCATGGTGTTGTTAATTTTGTTGTATGAATCTAAGTCACTAAGTGATCAAAATCCCAATAAGTGTAACGCCACACAGACGAATGTCCACTATGTAACAAGTTTGAAGGCCTTTACACCTGTGAATCATCATTTTCTTTTTTTAGCTACATTTTGTCGTCACAATAGCTTCTAAAGCTTTGTGATAAGGTAACCGCATCAAATATTCAGCCTTGTACCGATTGCACCAGTACAATATGAGAATGCGATAGACCTTAAACCTTGAACTAATCCAAGGGTCATATTCAGGGGTGGAGCCATGGTAGGGTCACGTGGGGTCAAGCGACCCCGCTCAAAAATTTAAAAAAAATCCATAAGTTATGTTAAAAATAAATAAATACATTATATAAATAATGTTTCAGGTAATTGAGAGCATTAAAAGACGTTTGGTCTAGCGGTTGGATGGGTGTGCAAGGTCAAGGCAAGGGGCTGATGTTGCAGTTTCAATGCTGACTTTTTCACTCAATAGCTCTCTCCTTTTTTTTTTGCTGGCCCCACCCCTCATTCTCAATTTCACCTCACTGCCTACACACCCAGTCGCCCACCGCGGCATGCCCATGCCCATGCCCACTCGCGGTGGCCAACAACCACTCTCAACTAGCCAGGCATGCCTCTCCATTGCCCGCCCATTCAACACCCCTTCCTCACGACCACCACCAAAACTACATTCGAAGATACAAACCCGAAAATCCTAGATCTAATTCTAAGCATTTAGTTTTAATGTTAGTTATTATTTGTTAGATTTTCAATTGTTTAGCTTTTAATTACTTAGATGGTTAGATTAATTGTTTAAAAAATCGTTTGTTAATTGTGATTGTATGTGTTGTTCATTGCTTAGATTCGCCACTAATTAGTTACAATTGTTGAATCTCCCCTACTTGCCCAATTGAATTTTTTTTCTCCAGTTGAAAATGCATAGATACTTCAAAAAGTTGGCTACTAAATCATCATTTCCAAGACATGAAGGCTCAACGAGGACAATTTCGTTAATTACATTAGCTTTGTAATTTCATTTTTATGACTATTGATAAATTTAAAATTCTAAATCGTATATGTGTTTGAACCCGACCCCGCTTGATTTAATTCCTGCATTCACCACTGGTCATATCAGTTCCCAATAATCCTCACCTCATTGCAGCTCCACGAATCAGCTCTCGCAATGGTGTATCCTTGCCACTAACAACCAGCATGCCTGCCAGTGGCCAAACACCACCCAACACTCCCTGTCTTCCCATCCCCCTCTTCACCAAAATCCATACCCCAACCCACAGTGGAAATCAAGAGACCAATTTAGGAAACTTTGTGATTAACAGTAGGATAAAACAAAAGCTATCAAATGCAATCCAGCTTCCAAATGTAGCTGGTGGCCAAAAGCATAGAAACAGAAAGATATGAAAAATGGGACAGGAAAACTTGAGAAGTAACTGGTGATGCATAAGAAATATAACAGACCTCCACCTATTTTCTTCCTGTTCAACAGCATAAGGAAGTTGACCCCAACAAGCTGGTATGGCTTGAGAAGTGGCTGAAAATCTGAGTCTTCAGTTCCACATGCTGCACTGACATCCTCCTAACATAGCAAGTAGAACAAAGACACATCAGAAGTGCAAGAACTCAAGTAATAAGAACCATAGTAGAAGAGATACAGCAAAGAACAATAAATAGACATAAGAATATATTCTAGACTCCTAACCTAATTAGATGCTATTTGCCAAAAGCTTTTCTTGACAGGAAATTCATCATATTTCGAATCATATTCAACTACTAATCCTCACTAGAAGAACAAATCCAAACAAAATATTATACAAAAATCGTAGATGCATCGTAATACCAGTAATAATAGTAATGAATACACTGCTATAGGCTGTAGCCGAGAACCATTTGCAAGGCAAACCCTCTGGCTGAGCTTAGTAAAACCTGAACTCGAACTTCACTTGAGTACAAGCTGAGCAAAACTCAGCTAGATATGCTTACACACTACACAGTCATCTCTCCTGCCCCCTATTGTTCCCTTTGAGCAAGCATCTAGGAGGGCATTGTAATCATCACTTGGCTAGAATAGTTGGGCATAATTGCTTTGTCCCATAGATCTACACCGAAGAGAGCCGCCACATCAAGGTTGTATAGAGACTCTTAAGACATTGACTGCTCTCAGTCTTTTTAATCGAGTATACCCTCAGTAGAGGCAAGAGGTACTTCCAGTTTAGGCTCTTCCCTCTTCACAAAGAATGGTGGGTTTCATTTCCTAGTTCTGTCTTGGTGACAATCCACCCATCCTTTTGGGGTCTGGGGTAAATTATGTTGTAAATTGTAATGAGGATTGGAAGGGAAATTTCTAATAATGATCGCGTTCATCTATATCATTAGCTTCACTCTCATGTTATTCTCTTGTTTGGTTTCTTTGCTTTGCTGGTTAATGCTAAAACTTGGATGCCATAATTACAACTCTAGTAAGATCCTCATTTAAAAAAATCAAGCAAATTCTATCTCAATCATCAGCTTAACTTTCTTTAGATGAAATTTAAGCGCTCATTTGAACTGAATCAAACTGAGCAACAAGATGGGTCAATGATAACGTAGCCCAAGCTCAAGGTCCTGAAGCTAGCAGACCTTCAAGTTAACCTTAGGTCGGCAAAATTCCATCTAATCCAATTACGCAAATTTGCCTGACCTTATGGTCACGAAACTTTGTCCAGATTCGGACAACCATGCACGTCCGAATTAAAATTCAGATTGGGTCCACATTTGAAAATTCAGGTTCGTACATGTCCATAATATCTAAATTACAGAACCAAGAGGTTTAAGATTTGGGCATGTAATTTAGAGGCCAGTACCCAAAAAGGCATGAAGGCACTTCTTAGCTAAAGACCAAAACCCTAGTCAGCTACCTACTCAACCCACCGCCCCCTGGCGGTGACTGTGAACAATCAACAGCAAGACGATCCAGATTATACTTTCACTTTGCTGTTCTCCCCCTCTCTCTATCTATGTTGGGAGGTGCAAGAGGCCCAAAGAGTACATCCCACAAATGTTGGACAAGGAACAGCAAGCAGATGGGCAGATCAAAAAACCTGCTGGTTCCCCCCGCCCCAAATGTTGTGACTGCTCAAGAAATGCCACCGTAGATAGATCTGACAACGGCCAACTGAAAGATTTGATGGCTCCAAAAATTCGACTTTGATCGATGCCCCACTGTTATAACTGCTGTATGTACTACTATGTACCCGGTCCATTTTCTGTCAATTGCGTTTCTATTCACAGTTGCTGTTTAGAAATGGTTTATTGCTAGATTACTGGGTATTGTCGTAATCAAATTTGTCTTCAATCTATGGAATTTGAACTCGTTGAATTGTATCTCTTTACAGAAAAATACGTATGTCTGGGACTATGCGAAAATTTCAGAGTGTAAATTTGGACAATCAGGTCCAAATATAGGACCTGTCACAGCAAGTTATCAGACTTTATAATCTGGAAAGGGTCTGGTTTTGCATTTTTGTTCAATTGTCCGAACTTCCGCACCCGGATGGACTGAAACCCATATTTTCGCCAGCCCTAATTAACTCCCCACCGAATCATGAGGTAGACAAGCTCAAAGTCTTGGATCAATCACGGTCCTAGATGTAGCTAAAAGATCACCCTAGTCACTCCATTCAAGTAGTAAAAAGGTAGATGAAGAATCCACCTCATAAAAAATGTCTAGGACGTTCCGCAAATAGTTGAATAAAATCCTATCAACCCATGCAAGTGGCGCAGTATATGTGAAATTGAGGTGAATAACCCCCATATCAAATGCCTAAGTTCCATAAAACCCTGTCACTCCCTGCTAGCATAGGCTAAAGCAACCTTCGTCACAATTTCCTTAGTAATCCCCCACCCCCTTCCTTTTTCCCCCATCACCATGTACTTGACTTGTGTATAGGACATTGAAGCTTCCATGCTACAATCAGCTCCAAATTCAATCCCTCAGAAGAAAGGGTTAAAAGGAAAAAGAGAGAGAGATCCACAATCACATTACTTTGGAATACCATGCAAACATGAAAAATTCATAGGTCAGACACTGGTGAAAAGCTCCCCAAGAAAAAAAAAGGAACAGTAAGTTATAGGATGCATCTTAATATCGAAGAACTTTTCCAACAGATAGGTAGTGCGAATTTTGAGACTAAAACTACTTCCAAGAGGCACAGGAAACCCCAAACAGTAGTAAAATGAAACATTCAACCCTCATCCACGTCCAAGGTGACTGCACAATGATCCTATTCCAAATGGCCAAATCCAACTGAATCCGCAGAGCTACAAAGCAAACTGCATCCCCATGCTCTGACCCCATAACCAGGTCATCCACAGTTCTAGGAACTATAATCTCAATTGGATGTTGTCGTATTTCTACAATTTGTCTCTGGAACACTTACCTTCTTGTGAAATAAAATAAATACTTTTATCATCCTCTTAGAGTACCACTCAAAGCGTTTGTTAAATACATCTCAGCAGTCGCTTCGCCTATTATTTTCCTCTGACATTAACTTGTCCCCCGCTCACACATGCACACATAAAACAACTAAAACAAAAAAAAAAAAAAGGAGGATCCATGCAGCAGAACGCGAATTGAATATGCCGTGCATTATTTCAGAAAACGTCAGCAATTCCCCCCTCTTGCCACTTTTTATTTGCTCTGCTATGAAATAGTTTTAATTATACCCTCATCAAATCAGCTCTAGCTAACCCCTTGCTCGTTCAGTACTAGCTTCAATCATGTATCGCGATTTTACTAGTTCCTAGCAGCAGCCACCAGCAATTACTCATGTTGAGGCTAGAACGAGCAATCTTCTCAGAACATACCAAAAACAAACTCTCCAAATCATTGGAACAAGCAACTAAATAAGAAACTGACCTGTGTGACAATCCTGACAGAAGAAGAATCAACTTCAGAATAACGATCACAATTAGCCGAGGCCGAGGACGAGCCGTAAAGCTCCTTCCGAAGCTCCGCGGATATCTTAGCGCACTTCTGCAACGCCTTCCCCACCACATCCTCCTCCTCCTCCTCCTCCACTTCTTCAAATTCTTCATCCTCTTCTCCGACATCAAACAGCATTGGTTCTTTCTCGTCCTCATCCGACTTCACCTCCACCACCTCAGCTGCTTCATCCTCATCGTCGTCAACCACAAACCTCCGGCCGCGGCCAACACTCCGGCCGGCGGTGACGTCGTCGGCATCATGATCCTCCAAATCCTCCGCCTGCAACTCAAACCCCTCATCTTCGCGGTCGTCGGTGAGGTCGACGAACTGATCATCGGATCGAGAATTGAAAGCGAAAGATTCAATCGGAGGAGGAGTAGTAGACTTGGAAGTAGAAGAGGCACCGAGGATTCTGGAGGGTTTGAAGGAGTGGTTTTCCCACTCCTCGTCAGAGATTTCGTCGAAGACTCTCTTCATCTATGCCCCTTGCTTGAGGAGGAGAGAGAAATGCAGTGCTGAAGAAGAAGACGAAGAAGAAGAAGCGCCAAATTGAGGGGGAAGTTTTTTATTTTTATTTTTTGGGTTGAGTTGAGAAAATGGTAAAGCTTGTAACCTTGTTTGCTTGGAGTGCGAGTGCGTCTACAGTCGTCATTTTTGCGCACTGCTTTAAAAAAGAGTAGGAAAGCACGGACTCAATTTGGGCCCGTGCGATGATGCGAGCATCAGCTTGGGAAAGGCACGCTCGGAATCAAGTCAATCAACGTATTTGATGTTTAGAGTCTGTTTTTTTCGTAGGTAAATTGAAGTGAATAAAATGATAAAGTGAATTGAGTTTGGTTCAAGTAAATTGAGGTTGGTTAAAACTAATATTTTTTTAAAGTAGATTGAAGTAGGTTAAAGTGGATTAAAGTAGGTTAAAGTGGTTGAAGTGTGTTAAAATAATGAGAATGTAATTTTGAAGAGGTGGGTTGAAGTTGGTTGAAGTAGGTTGAGGTAGGTTGAGGTTGGTTGAAGTGGGTTGAGATTGGTATTTTTTTAGGTGGGTTAAAATTGGTTGAACTATGTTCAAGTAGGTTGAAGTGGATTGAGGTTGGTAAATCTAAAAAGACCTACGAAAAGAACAGGGCCTTATTGTAGTGTTTGCGAGCACTCGAAATCAAGAAATGGTTATTGTAGCTTTCTTCTATGGGCCCAAATTTACTCATTCGTAATTTTTGTGAATGGAGTGTTTGAGACTTAGACTTCGTTTGAATATTAAAAAATTTAGTGGAAGGAAAAAAATAAAAAAGTTACTTTTTCTTATGTTTGATTTAGAGAAAATCACAAAGGACAAAATATAGAAGAAAGTTAGGTGGAAAAATTATTAGAAACAAGTAATAAAATATTCTTCATAAAATTGTGAGGAAAGTTTGAGGAAAATCACAACCTCCTCCACATTACTTAGATGACATCAACATGATTCAAGTAGTTCATCAACATTCAAATTTCTCATCAAATTCCTATATGTTTTCCTCAATCCAAACAAGAGCAAAAAAAACCTCATTTTCTCCCTAGTTTTTTTCCTCTAATTTTTTTCCCTTTAACTTTTCTTTCCACCAAATTTTCTAAGGACCAAACAGAGCTTTAGGGATGACAATGAGTAGGGTTTAGATCGAATCCACCTGGACTCAGGCTCATTTAGTTTTTTGGATCTGAATCTAAATTCGTCCCAAACGCTTCGGGTTTAGAAAGATAGGACCCAGACCTAGATCCTATGGGTTTGGCAGATGCATGGGTCCTTAACGGGTCATAATTATTTTTCACATTAAGATTTATTAAAAAAATTGAATTTAGACAAGTA
>NCQV01121138.1:3923-16316 GCA_002740545.1 Lophocereus schottii
ACAACGGTGACGTCCTAGTAAAGAACGAGTTTCATTGAAATCTCCTACAAAAAGCTAAGGATACTGATTATGTTAAAGTCAAAGAGGTTATGCCAAAGAGCTTGTATTGTTGATTTGTATGGGCTTCCATAGATGGTTAAGAAGAGCCACTAAGAGGTCATTCAACTTGGTGGATTCATAGGAGTCATATTGAGGAAAATATTGAGTTAGCATATGAGCTTGTAAAACACAATAAAAAGGACAAACTCTCTCCAAGATATCCATCTGAAATGAATCTGAGAAAAGTATATGACTTTGTTGAGTGGCCTTTTATAAAATATGTGATCCTTAGACTTGGTTTCCCTATGTAATTTGTTTCTTAGTACTCTTGCATCAACATTATCATATATAACCTAATGTTTAATGGTGATGTTCTAGCACTCTTTGAGGCAAGAAAAGGACTTATGCAAGGTGACAATTTGTCTTAATGCCTATTTGCAGTAGTCATGGATTATCTTCTAAGGAAATTATAAAGCCTTCTTGGCACCCCTTATTTCAAATTTCACCCAAGGGGAGACAAACTTAATTTGAGCCATCTAGTGTTTGTTGATGACATGCATTTATTTGTAACAGGAGATTTGGTTTATGTGGAGCTTTTGTTTGGCAGTTTTAAAGAGCTTGTGAGGGGTTTATATTATGTCAACCTACTTTGATAAGACTGAGGTGTTTTTATAATGTAACTTCACAAACTCAGCAGCAAAATCTTAATGGAGCCTACAAGAGTACCTCTTCTCAATAAGAAGGTATACATGGCCTATCGATTTTCTTTAATGAAAAGGATACCTAGAGTAATGAGCTCTTGGATGAATTTTTATCTATCCTCAGCAAGTACATCATAATTGCTCCAGTATGTCATTCCCTCTATGCAGACATCTTGGGGTCAGTTTTTCGTATTCCCAAAGGTTGTTATCCAAAATATAGAGAGAAAATGCAAAATATTTCTTTAAATATGGAAATATGGAGATATCAAGAAAATACCTATTACATAAGAGGCCATATGCTCTCCTAGAACCCAAGGGGTTCTACGACTCTTTAGTATGAAGATAAGGAATTTAGCTCCAGTTGCTAACATGCCATGGGCAATTTGTCATATGAAGGAAAAATTATGGATAAAATGGATTCATATATACTTACATTAGGAGGGTTCATTTTTGGGAGGTCAAGTGTCCTTTTTAGGCATTTTAGGTAGTCCATAAGGTGTTTGAGAGCAGAGAAAAATTAAAACATGTTTTGTCTTAAATTGATGTATGTCATCATAAAAGTCATAACTTGAGTTTTCTCATGCTTCTCAAGTGGGAGGCAAGTCTTTTGGCTTGGTCCTCTCTCATTGTGTCTAGATACAATTTTGTATAATGGTTTATGGTTCATTGAAGGTCATATAGTAAAGGCAGAGTATAAAAGATTCGGCATCAATATACATATATAAAATGCATATTCTGTGAGGACCTAGATGAATGTCATACGCATATGTTCTGTGATTGTAATTTATTTGGTAAAGTGTGGAGGAGAATTCATGGATCTCGAAGACACAAGTCAAGCCCCATTGGGATGATATTGTTGGATGATTTATAGCTAAAAAAAATTACAAAAAGTGAGGGAATAAGTGGCTAAGGCAGGTTTATGGCAATAGAAGAACCATAGAATATTCCAAAAGCAAATATGGATAACAATAGAACCTTGTCCATAAGATTGCTCTATTGCTACACACACAAGGATAAGGAAGTAGGAAAAATACAAATGAAGAACTACTTGCTTAAACATTTATACTATAATATATGTTTTTATATTTGGTGCTTGCTTGAGGACATACCTTATGAGAATGATGCGTTTTTGGATGACAAAGTCAAGTTCTCCGCTTCTTACTTCATGGCATCAACCAAGGTCAGATCTTTGTTGAAGTCCAAGGTGGTCTGGCCCCTCCAACCTTTTTTGCACTATTACATATGTATAATATGTTGTTTATAACGCACAAGGCTTATTAAAATTGTGACAAAACTCTTTCTATCTTATCAAAGAGGTTGGGAGGTCAAATCTTGGCCGTCCTAAATATTTTTACATGTTCTGCCATTGGCTTTAACCTTTTAAAGTAATATAAATTTTGCTGTCGAAAACGAATGGTGATTTAAGATCTCAAACCTATCAACTCAACTTAACTCATGAATTGCATTGATAAATTAAATTGTGATTAGCACTAACTTGAGCCAGTTGATACATTAGGTCTGAAATACCTATGTGTTTGAGGTTATATGTAAATTGAAACATGGATATATTAGATCGTTTTCATAGAAAGCTAACTTGTGAGTTAGCTTTTCATGGAATTGGTTTGATATAGATTGAAATTTTATCATATTTCTCATCCATGTACCATAACATAGCCAAGGAATAAAGATTTTGTTCAATAATAGAATCTTAATATCATAGAACACTTTTCAGAGCTATTGAAGCTAACCAACATGCATAAGGATTTTAGATTCCATCTTGGTGGCAAGCATTCAGAAATTTGTCACTCATGATTTGGATTTGAGTTGTTTGTACTCTATAAGGCAAATTCTATGTCTATAACTTGCAATAGAGAAGCTTTTGAGGAGTTTACTAAGACTTTATAGCTTTCAATTAATATAAACAATCATAATAATCAATATTTTGTATCATATGAAATGTTAAAAAAGGTCTTCAATTTAGATCTTTTTTTGAATGGTTGTCTTCATTCAATGCTAATATACCAGTAAAGTATCAACGAGCTTGTCTGATTGGTATCGCTACTCCTTACCATCCCGCTTATCTGGGTTTATGCCTAGGAGGAACTTTTGCTTGTCAATAATTTTGGAGGTAAAGGGGATGGTGTTGGGCCGAGGCCCTATTTATCCCCTTCTCCTGTGTCCTTAAGCCCATTAGATTTTTCCTAAGATGGAAGCCCACTAGTGGCCTAGTTTACCCAAAAAAAATTTCAATGAAGTAATTGTTAAAGAGGTGTTTATCAGAGTGGCAAACATCTCCATCTAGTATTCATATTTCCTAGGTTCAATCTTGGAATAGCATACAATATCCTTTGTGAGGAAACTTGTATTGATGGCGTTGGACCTGTACTTTGGCATTCCCATACCCTTGGCTTGTTACAGCCTATTGGATTGACATGAGATATGGGCCTAATGGGTTTGACCTGATTGTAATTTTAAAAAATTATCAATGAAGTAATTATTTTTAGCCCAAAATTAGGATGTATAAGGACCCTTCAGAATTTAAGCATAAGTTGGGGCATGTGAAGAAAGCCCAGCTCGTTTGACTCATAGTAGAGAAACATTTAATAATACCATATAACAGTTTTGATGAAAGACAAGAGACTAAATGTCAAAGATAAGCTAGTAAGAGTGGGAACAGAGTTTTGTCATCCAAATGTAATGTCAGAGAGAGACTGATAAACTAATCAAAGTTGTGAATATGTCAGAGTTGATTATAAGAACTCATATACAAACCCATGCCAACATTTTTAGAGTGAACTATTCAAGTCAATCTCATCAAAACATGGATGTCATATAATGCTTGAAATATTTATCATTGAGATCATTTATTCATATTGAATTTATGACACTTAAGATTTCATCGAATATCACATGGTGCATCATTCTCTTGGAAGAAAACATTCACTAACATATGAATAGCAATATAGATGTCATTCTATAGGATATTTATTAAAGAAAAAGATTAATCTTATTTAGTCTTTTGTTATCATAATTATTATGATTATTCAGATGATTGTTCTTGTTGTATTTAGGAATGATAAAACATCAAGGTAAAGAGAGAAATATGTCACTTACAGCTAAACAAAGCTCAATTTCAAACTAGCCCTACAATGGATGGTTGTCAACATCAAACATTAAATGCTGCTAGGATGCTTTCCAAACGGACTCCCTGATCAAGTTGTTCATAGTACAATTAGCAAGGAACTTAAGGAGCAATGGTTATATCAACAACTATCTCCATGAAAGAGAAGATATCATGATTATTTATTTTGAGGAAAAGTTACTTAAGTTCGAAACAAAGGGATTTACCAAATAAAGAAAAAATCACACTCCTTAAAATAGCTATCAAAGTGTCTATGCGTTTCTCTCCATGGTAAGATTAAGGGTTGAGATTGAAAAAAGCATCTAATGTCTATATCACTTACATCCAACGCTTCAAGAGCTGCAAGGAAGGCTACAAATAGCAGAATTATTGAAGATTGAAGGACAACACTTGAACAACGAGAAGACTATATTGTGTTATAACTTGTCACCATTGTACTCATACATTTCAATTCTTTGTAGTACTAGTCTAACAAGAGTGAGTGAGAGCCACAACTTCTATATTGAGGGTGTTATCCTCTTGAAACTGTATATAGTCTAGGAGGTAGGCTTGTCATAGTGCCTTGAGAAAACTCGGTCTGTTGGCAAAGAGTTAGGGTGTTCTTCGTTGTGTTGTGTGCAAGCAATTGCAGAGTGCTTAAGAAAAGCTTTGCAAGCAATAAGGAACAGTGAGGCTCATGTTGGTCACTGTGCTTCTGAGAATTGGGAAACTCTAAACTTGAGCTTGTTAAAATATCTTGACAGAACTCTAGTTGTAGGCAAGGAAGCAAAGTACTCTTATTGAATTGTCTGAAGAAGATAGTGAATTGATTGACTTCTAAGGTCAAGGGAAGAGCTTAGGTGAGGACATAGCCCAATGTTGATTTGGGTGAATCTCATGAGAAATTTTATGTCTCTGATCCTTTTCTTTTTAATTTGTGTTTGTGCTTGCCTCTGCCAGATCAAAGCCTCTATTTGACTAACTGATATTGATTTAACTCAAAGCTCATTTCCTCTACCTTTAATTTATTTTTTGAACAAATGACTTGCAAAGAACCAAAGTTTTTATTAGTCACTCTATCTACCCCTTCTAAGGTGACTTGCTTTGCTTGTGGCCTGTTCTTGTCATAGTAATTAAACGGGTATGGAATGGGAAGTGATACAATGTAGTGGGAAAAAATAATATCTTTTTTATAGAAGTGGGAAGGAGTGAGAAGGAATGAAATGGAGTTGAAAAAAGATGAAATTATTGGTATCAAATTGTGACGGGGAGTAGAAAAGATGAGAAAGAGTGAGAAGAAATGATATTTTTCTTTAAATAGTGGAACGGAGTGAGAGGGGCTTGAGACCCAAATTTCACCATGAAAAGAACAAGCCCTTAGTGGAACCAACAGGATGTGATCGTATTGTAGAAGTACTTTGTATATTGTATTGAATTACTTCACTAATTGTAATTTTTTACAATTATAAGATACACATTATTCATCTAGGATTTATCTAGTCATGCGTCTTTTGCATTAGTTAGCACAGTCAATTATTTTTTTCTAATATGTGGATTAATAGAGGATGTTAATTATTACTAATTAAAAATTATGTTAGACTATCCAATATATTAATTTAAGTCTAATAAAAAAAAAAGTGGTTTCATTTTTAAAATCTTGGACACCTGTTTTACAAGATGGGTCATCGATCAATTGAATTGAATCCTGCCCCATTTTGGACTCCTGTTATTGTCTAATATATATTATGAGATGTACTATGCCAAGGACAATAATGCTGTACGCTTTGTCGGTTGAGGGACTTTCAACTTTCACTTTCATGGAATATTGGTGTTCATATTTAAGAATGTGTTGAATCAATTAATTAAACCTTTTCTTCTTTAGAAACAGATAAATTGATTTTTCAATTCAGTGAATTGCGAACTAATGGCAAAATGAACTAAAAAAAGGGTTTGATTGATTATTCAAATGATTGACCCGTTTTTTCCTTGGTTCATTAGTTGACTATTTACAAATGAGGCTTTTAATGAGGAAATTAACTGAGACCAAGAACAAAAAATAAATAATTTATACAAATATGGGTTTTAAAAGTTTATTAAATAAATAAATGTGCATGTTCAATTTAGGTTAATTGGCAATAATTTTTTTTTTCAAACGTGCCAAATCAAATCTAATTCAAATCAAAAACGGAATTTTTTTGGATTAGGTTAATCTGACCTTATTTAGAGAAAATCAATATGATTATTTTGTCGATATTTAGTTTTTGGTTTCAGTTTCATTTTGTACGCCCTACTAGTAGGCTGTTAATTTAGTTGATATTTAATATGATACTCAATTATGAATCTCACTCATATTAATATGCATTTCCACCTTGACACAATTCAAGAACTAGGTAATGTTGTACTTTCTCCTTCCACTAAACTTGTGAAAACTAACTAGTCAAATAGGGTGCAATTTTCTAATAGCTTGTAAGTATTTATTTTGCGTATTTATAATTCAACGAATTTTATTTAAAAAAACAAATCAAGATGTGTCTGTTTTGACCCATTTTTACAATTCGAATAGGAGGGAGGAACTCATTGTTTTGCTCTTGCAAATAATTTCTCTCATGTATGTGTACGTACAAAAGCAGCTACTCTATGATTTTTAACCATTCGCATTTAACGAGCAAAATTTATTATGTCATATAGATTGCTAATATTTATTGTGATACAGTCTGTGCAGTATCCTACTTTGCGTCAAACTCATCTAATAAATTCAACATTTTAAGTTTTTAAAATTTTGCTAGAAAAAGCGAAGAATTCATTCAATATTTGGTCACCGGACATCTAAAACATATATCAAATACAAGCAAATACGTACAACCTCTAATGTCAAAATGTAATCTCCATCCGAAAATTATAACTACTTTTACCTCCATTGATTGTTTGTCTTTTCATAATCGCTGCTTCTCATTAATACAACATGGAGAATATACCTATACATCTGTCGTGACATCTTCATTGGAATAGATCTACTAAAAGAACTATCTAGCTACTATGATGAAAAATTAAAAGAAATTCCAATGCCAATGATGAAGACTAAGCACGATGTTTAGGTTGGGGCAGTCACTTTAGGTGAGACTAAGCAAGTGATGGTAAATGTTTTGTAATAAGACACCTTTAATTCTTTAGTGTCATGCTTTACATTAAAATAATATTTTATATGATTTAAAATCACCAAATCTTCAACTGTTACGATTATATTATCAACTACTTATTATTCGTATGTCATTTGGGCTGAAATGTACAAATGACATCTTAATCAATCAACCATGTCCATGAATACATATTATATATTTTATAATTGTGAAAAATTATGAACAAAAAGCTCATTTTGTACAATTTATGATGGTAATACACTTACATTATCCAATCATACCCATTTTTTTCAATTTCATGCATTTGTATAATTTTCAATCTATATATGTCCCTTGCAGTAAGAAATTTATCATTTTGCTAGATGAGATTACGTTTTCACCAGCTAATGCCTATATTATACTCTTAGAGTAAATACTTCCAATATAAATTATTCGTAATTCTATTGTTGTTGTTATTGTTATTGTTGTTGCTGTTGTTAATTATATGTACACACACACACACACAGATATATATGTATACAATATATACACACACGCGCGCGCACATGCGCTCGCACACACACAGAGATATATATATGTATATGTATATGTATATGTACGTGTGTGTGTGTATATATATAAACAAAACATTCGTTCATAATATTTGACACATGACAAGCTCTCCTAGGTTCAACATTAATTTCTAACCTAAATTCAAGCTTATTAAAAGTAATAAAGATTTATGATCTTCATTATTATTATTTTTTGTTTGTATTTTTTTTTCAAAAAATAGATGTATTAAAAGAGACTCTGAATCCAATATTATTATCATTACATTATTATTGTTACCTTTCTAGTTTCTTTCTTAAAAAATATACATAATAAAAGATTGTAATAAAGTATTTACCCGTTTGTCTTTCTAATTTTTTTAAAAACGCATATAGCAAAACATTCTACGTCCGACATTATGATTGTTATCTTTTCAGTTTTTAAAAAATAAAATATAAAAATACGTAGCTGAAATTTACTGTGTACCAATGGCCCTTCTTTCCTATAATGGCGTTGCCGACTTGCCGAGCGCAAGTTTTCAACTCACTTTGCAAATGAAAATGCGGGAATTTAGGTGAGGAAATCCAATTATTATGTATTTACCCATTTGGTTCATTCATGCACTAATTTATATTATAGCACCATGATTCTTAATTTTCAACATCATTTTTCGTACTTTCAAATTGCAAATAATGTTGTAAAATTTTCAACATTATTGTTGCTATTTCAAATAGCAAATAAAATTGTATGTATCTTTTTTCTCTGTTTAAATTACAGGGCTATCATTCATCAAAAAAACATTTAAATGGCCAAGGTAAACTTATGGTTTCTTCTTATATGTTTGTACTTCTTATTTTTCACGCTTCTTATCCAAGTTTTTATTTTGTGTAAAGTGTCAATTTTGGGAGAAACTATTTTCCAGCTGGCTGCTCCCATCGCCATTACTTTATATATACAAAGTAATTAGGTTACAAGAAGATGCAATCTTATGCAATCTGTTGAATGTACAAAGATAGGAAACTAAATATAGACAACCTCTAAATACAATATAAATCAAATCAGAATACTATCCTAATATAGTCCTAATACTCCCCCCTCAAGTTGGAACATGAAGGTTGGACACGCCCAGCTTGCCAAGAAGATGGTGGAACTGACGATGACCGAAGGCTTTCGTGAAAAGATCAGCAAGCTGCTCCTTGGTGGGAACATATTGTGTGACAATCTCGCCAGAGAGTAACCGTTTGCGAACAAAGTGACAGTCAATCTCAATGTGTTTGTTCAGCTCATGAAATACAGGATCAGATGCAATATGCATAGCAACTTGGTTATCGCAATAGACCTCAGCTGGAGAGACAAGGATGCAAAAAAATTGAAGTAAGTTACGAATTGAAATCGCCTCTCTAGTGGCATTAGCCATGGCGCAATACTTTGCTTCAGCAAAAGATCGAGACGCTGTCAGTTGCTTCTTGGTTTTCCAAGAAATAGTTGCTGAATCAAGAAGAACAAAGTAATCGGTGACAGAACGCCAAGTCATAGGACAACTAGCCCAATCTGAATCACAATAGACATAGAGATCTGTAGAAGATGGTAACAAAATTTCTTACCCTGGGGAGTACCTAAGGTAGCGAAGGAGGCGCATAGCCGCATCCCAGTAACCTTGGCGAGGATCTTGCATAATTGACTTAGGATGTGAACAGCATAAGTGATCTCGGGATGAGTAATGGTGAGATAGACAAGTCGCCCAATGAGTCGTTGATATCTTCCAGGATCAGGAAGAGGATCACTAGTATTCGAAGGGAGCTTATGCTGTTGTTAAATAGGAAAGGAGATGGGTTTAGAGCATAACATACCAGTCACTATGAGAATATCAAGAGTATATTTCCGCTGACATAGGAAAACTCCACCAGAGGCATGGGCCACTTCAATCCTAAGAAAGTACTTCGACGGACCAAGATCTTTCAACTTAAAATACTTATGTAAGTAAGTTTTGAAGGCGGCACAGCATTAAGGATCCTTCCCTATAAGAACTAGATCATTCATATAAATGAGGAGAGGAAGGAAGACATTCGCTTGGGAAAATCAGAATAGAGAATGATTGAGTGGGGACTGTTGGAAGCCATCGTTATGCAATGCAAATTGCAAGATTGAAGAACCATTGTCGAGGTGCTTGCCAAAGATCGTATAGAGACCTTTTGAGCTTTCATACCATATTGGGTTGAGTGGTGTGAAAACCAGGTGGAAGCGTCATGTAGATATCCTCATGGAGATCACGATGAAGGAAAGCACTATGCACATCCATCTGATGGAGACCCTAACCTTTGGCAATAGCAAGGGTCAAAAGGATATGAACTATAACCATTTTAGCAACAGGAGCAAAGGTTTCATGATAATCGACCCCTTCAACTTGGTGGTTACCTAAAGGGACAAGTCGAGCTTTAAATCGCTCAACAGTGCCATCAGCATGATACTTGATTTTGTACATGCATTTGCATCCAAGAGCCTTTTTACCAGGAGGAAGCGGTTGTAGTTCCCAAAGGTTATTAGCCTCAAGAGCAGAGATTTCCAGGGCCATGGCCTCACGCCATCGAGGATCCTGGATGGCATGAGAAAAATGATAGGGCTCATCCCCTGCAGTGATGGCTGCTAGATAGGCACGATGAGGTCCAGAAAATATATCATAAGCAATAACATGAGTCAAGGAATGGGGAGTACCTGAAGAAACAACATGGAGTGGTGTCAGGTCAGGGGTGTAAGCTTCAATAGCATGACAAACATAATCGTAGAGATGCAGACGAGGTCGACGTTCTCGCTGTGGACGGCTGGATAATTCGGGCTTAGAACCGGTGGGAGACCCCCCTATCGTAGGAGTTCCATGGAAACAGGGCAATGTCTGGATTCCTGGGCCATGGAGTCCAAATCAGGCTTGTTAGAAGAGCCAAGAGGATGTGATGAACTGAACAAATCAGGCTCCGGAGGAGAAATGATGTAAGATGGTGCATTGTATTGGCCTGGGTAAATTGGGCCGAGAGAAGAAGACGGGCCAGGTGAGCAAGAACCATGTGATGGATTGGTACAAGCTGGCCCGAGAGGAAGAATAAGATCATGCTCATCTAGGAAAGCATGGGCCGGAGTAGGCGAAATTTGTGGAAAAAGTGGAGTTCGAGTGTGAGGTAGCTCATCACATTTTATGGCAGATAGGAAAGTATCCTCATAAAAAATGACATCCCGAGACGCAAAAAGATGTTGACTTTCAAGTTCAAACACACACCATCCTTTCTTCCCTTAGAGGTATCCAAGAAATAAGCATCTAGTAGCGTGTGCATCAAATTTTTCGCAAATGCGGTCATGAGTTTGAACATAACATAAGCAACCAAAAACTCGCAAGTATGTATATGATGGACTTTTCCCAAATAAAATTTATGAGATATGCAGCAGTAAGCACACACTCATCCAAAAACGGATAGGCAACGATGCTTGAAATAAAAGAGCATGGGTAATGTTAAGAATATGACAGTTTTCCATTCAACTTCACCATTCTGTTGAGGTGTATCCACACATGAGGTTTCATGAAACATTTCCCATCGAAGAAAATAATTTTGTAGATCTCCTTTGGTAAATTCCGTTCCATTATCATTCCGTACTATTTTGATAGTTGTCCCAAACTGAGTTTTTACCATACAGCAAAACTGCACAATACACTCACAAGCTTCTGATATGTCTCTAACTAAATAAACCCAAGTAGCTCGACTAAAATCATCCACAATACACAAAAAATAGTGACACCCAGAAAAAGAATGAGTATGATATCGTCCCCATAAGTCACAATGAACTAAATTAAATGGTTTATGAGCTCTAGTTTTGCTTAAAGGAAAACCACTTCTTGTCTGTTTTGCCCTATGGCATGCATCGCAACAGTCCAAAATTTTTTTATTCAACTTAAAACGATAAAGCACAGATAATGAAGCTAAACTACCATGCGAGAGATGTGCCAAATGCTTATGCCGTCAGATCCACTTTATTGGTTGTTGAAAAAGCTGCTCCACCGTTCACGCTTCTCCAATAGTACACCCCGTTTTCTGGATCACCTGCTCCAATTAGCATCTTTGAGGTGAGGTTCTGTATAACACAAAAAATAGGCTCATAAGAAACGATGCAATTTTCATCTTGGGCTAATTTCTGAGCAAAAACAAGATTACATTTCAAAGTTGGACCAAGTTCAACCATACCGGCCTGTTCAACTTTAACTTGCCGTCTATCAGGTTGTGAAATAATAATAGGTATTGATAATGTATAAACATTTGTAAGAGTGGCAAAGTTGTCCGTCATGTGGTGAGATGCTCCCAAGTCTAATGCCCATTGCATAGGTGTAGTATGAAAACGCTTACCACTCAATTTATCACTTTGTTCTTGATGCTGCCTCTCGTTAAAGAGAGCAAAAAGGTGGTCTACCTAAGATTTGGTGAAGCCTGCGATACCTCTTTCTTGGTTCGGCCCACGACTTCTACCACTCCTATCTCTTTCTTCCACAGTAAGTCCGCTGAAGCCCAAATCTGGCACCTTGGTGGCAAAGTTCAAGCAATCGCCGCGGTAAATGACACCTTCACTGCCACCCATCATTATCATGTCTCTCGAGTCGTGCCCCCGTTCTTCTTAAACTTGCTCAAACTTCTAGGGTTCATAGCTCCTTTCTCGTTTCCAGATCCATCACTGCCGTTTGGTCTGTTGGAGCACCGATTTCTGACAATGGGAGCACGTAGATTGAAACACGCCCTGTCGAATCTGCTGGTTTACCTTGAAGGCTGCTACCTCCATGGCAGTCCTGGAATCCCTAATTTGAGCAAATTGCAGTTGCCTCTCATCACGCATA
>NCQV01121176.1:0-20403 GCA_002740545.1 Lophocereus schottii
ATGTAGGTAGGAGGGAGAATTAAATGAGAGAAACAAATAGTTGAGTTATGAAGCAAAATACGCAAATAATTAAATCGAGGAAAAGATCAAAAATAGCCCAGATGAAAAACAATTAAATTTTTATCGGCAAAAAAATTTTTAAAAGAAACACAACCCATGGCGAAAGAGATTTAGAATGACTTGGATTACGAAGGTTGGTCCACGTCACGCGATCTCCCAATTTAATTTCCCGGAGTTTTACATACTACCCCACTTAAGGAAGTTCCGTCCTCGAGACTTCACTAAGTTGCAACACACTACCATTACAGAAATGAATTTCCGTGTTTTTACAATAGCTCACTAAAAAAACAGTAAAAATCATTGGCGCATAATTTTTTCAAGTTTTTGGTTGCTAAATGTATATCATAACTCACCCAAAACATTATCTAAAAGCTCACCAAAAAGATACAGTATTATATTGTTTGCTCACTCATTTTTCAGTATAAATAGTTAGTATTGCTCAATAAATCATATTGATCATCAAATATATTGCGTAGCTCATTGAACATTTATCACAACTCACTTATAAAAAAAAAAGTATGGATCACTAGCAGATAACCTTTTCAAGTTTTTGTTCACTAATATTATAGCTCACCAAAACATAATATAAAAGCTCGCCAAAAAGATATTGTGTAACTCACTAAAACTTTTTAAGTGTCCATTCTTAATTTTTTTTAAAGACAATATCCATTCTTAAATTTAAGTTCAGTAAAAAATATACCATAATAGTTTAGAAGATTAAATAATGTATATCTCACCAAACATCGTCTCCGACTCACCAAAAGGTACGATGCATCTCACTAAACAAACATTATATCTCATAATACGAATTGTATTGTATGTGTGCTCGCTAAATGTGTATATGTGGTATCTAACTGAGGCAAATAACAATTAAAAAAAAAGTGAAATGGAAAACTAATTATCTCAAAAAAAAAAAAAAGAAATTAGTTGATAGCCAAAAAAATTTAAAAACAACTTTTTAAATATGAAAAAAGAAAGGAAAATAAAAAGTTGGGTGAAAATGAAAATTTAATTATCTCACAAAAAAGGGAAAGTAATTATCTCACAAAAACAAGGAAAGAAAGTAATTGGTGGACAAAAGAAAAACCGAAAAGCAAAAACAAAAGTTTCATGTGCCCACACCAAGAATTAAACTTGGGACTATCAACTCAACAAGCATCCACCTTGCCAACGAGTCACATGCTTTCGTTTGGCTTGATGATGCAGAAAATGTATCCTATTCTGCGTGTTTCTCTAGCCTGGGTGTACAAATAGACCTGCCAAATGGGTCATTCGGTTAAGGTACGGGTCGTGTTAAGGTTGGGTCGGGTCGTGTTAAGGATGGGGTCAGGTCGGGTCGTGTTTCAAGTTAAGTGACATTCATGTTGATTCAGTTTGAGTTGGGTGAATTTAAGTTCGGGTCGGGTGAAATTCAGTTCGGGTCGACTTTGGGTCAACCGATTTTTGATCCAATACATTTGTCATGCAAAAATGAGCAATTTTGTAGAAAATTTCAGGCTGGGTATGGTTAGGTTCGGGTCAATTCGGATTATGGGTTCAGTTTCAGATGAGTCTATTTCAGGTGTCAGGTCGAGTATGAGTCCGAGTCGTTCGGGTCGGATTTCGACTCTCGGGTCAGTTTTGTCAGATTTATGTACAAATGCATTTGTACACTTGATTGTTTGATATAACAACAATGTTTGTGTTATTGCCTTCTGATTAGTGTGACAAGCTAGATATTTGTGTTCGGTCAACTGTGAATTGTATTTTCAAGTAACATCTAACATTTCAAGTAATATTTTTAAAAATTTAATTGATTTAGGCCTCTTCTTTTTATTGGTAAATCCACTTTTACCAATTTTCACTAGTTTTAAGCAACTCTTCTCAACTTTTACTAACTCTTTCCAATTGTTACAAAAAAAAATTTCATCTTCTACCGACTCTTACCAATATTCTTCAAAATTTTCATAATTCGTAAATTGTCATCGAAAATTAATTATTTTTTCAACCACCAAAAATCCTTTCGTTAACTTTTTAGGTGGGTATATTGAAGGACATCATTAAAATTGTGATTTTGTATTGTTTATAAATGTGAATCTAATAACATCGTTCACTCGTAAGACAAAGATAATGATATTTATACAGTCATGGAAGTGATTACAACGAACCAATTTAAAAACTAAACGATATACACAGTTAAGCACATGTTATTGCCAACTTTACAAATGTTTAATATCAGGTGGAACAAGATTCCGAAATTTCATTAGCTATCTGATTAATAATTTCTTTCATGGCATTCTTAGCATCCTCATCAAAGAACCTAACAAAGGGTCTTCGGTTAGTACATGGTGGCCTGGGTGAGATTTGTGTTCCATTCTCATGAAGACGTATAAAATTATGGAGTGTAAACTACAGTAACGATTTCAATTTGTGATTATAAACTCTTATGAGGCGTCTTAGCATCCAACATCTTCCATGTTGTCTTTAACACTCCAAATGCTCACTCAACTACTCCACATAAAGATGAATGATGATAGTTAAAATCTTCTTTATTAAGTTGTGGCCCTTGGTTGTATTTACGACAACTTTTGAATTCGCGAATATGATACCGAAAAATAATTCCTTGGATAAGGAGCTAAGTATCCAGTCATATTTGGATATCCACAATCCACCAAATAATATTTTCTGGGCATATATTAAAGAAAAAGACCATTTAAATATTACATTGCATTTTTTAAGCAAGCTTTTAACAAACACTGGACCTAATATTCAAGTGCCTGCTTTAGGATGAGGGAAATCAAATTATGCTAAATCAAGCTGTCCTTCAACCCAGGTAGATTGTGGGAACTCCCTTGCCAGCCGGTAATGACATATGTAGACATCATGTTGAAGGAAATGAGACATAACATGTTCAAAGTCTTTCACCCGTCACGATTTCTATAACACTGACCAGTGTCATCTTACTTTACACTAAATATGTGTCCCATCTAAAGTCCTAATATCGTCGTCTAAAAAATATATGTACTTTATGATGATACATAATATATAATGTTTCATGAAATGAAAATCATACCTTTAAAAAGGGCTAATAGAAGCCTCGACTTTCTACAATTTTAATAGCAATTTATCTGACTATGATATAACCTAACAATATCAGCTCACAATTGCACAAGACTGTCCAAGACTTGTTTATGATATTTGCCTCTTTTTTATGAGAAATGCTGAAATCGATCTTCAGCCTCCTGTTAGCTTGCCCCTTTTGCCAAAACGAATAAGGTTATTGTAACTATTTTTCCTCTTTCTAGAAAATGAACCTCTTTCAGTAAACTCTCTCTACGAAAATGTTATGAGATGTACAAAATCATCTCTTTAGAGGCACAAAACTTTACGACATAAATCATACAACAATCTGTGTATGTACTTTGCCCCACTCTCCCCACCAATTGACTTGATAATCTGTCAATTAGACTGAGGGGTTGCTTTAAATGAAAATGCTCTAGGGCATAAACGAAAATAGTGTCAACAGTTTGGTCTTCCTCTACATCCATTCTACATCATAGCTTCATATAACAATAAGCAAGGCCATACCCAAACAAGCTATGAAAAGCCGTTGCAAGTTGCCAATGTCAACACCCATATAATGAAACAATCACCTGGACAAGCAAGCACATAGATAAGTCATGTAACACCAAATTTGTCCTAAACAAAGAAGATAACATGTTCATACCAACATAATATTCTTGCAAACAAGTAGTTCTTAGAAGTAGCACATAAAAGAAAACTAACATAAAGGTACTCTAATCTGGATAAAGAGTCAGATGCGAACCCTATCACTTTGATGTATTTAATTGCAAACTCATTGTCTAAATCATTAAAGTAGGCCTTCTTTTTGGCTATTTTAATGTACTCTATCACATTGTATATGAACTCTAACTCCATAGCATAGACTACGGGATCTTCCTTTAGCATTTTCTAAATCTATTTGTAAAGGGATGGTTTTTGCCCTACCTCCTCCCTCATACAGAGAACGACAAGGGCTTACTGAACTTCATTAGCTTTTGGTAACCAATCAAGTAGTTCGTGTCTTTGGTTGTCGTTGGAACTCCCACCTTCACTTTTTCACTTACTAAAGCTGCGTACACTTCTAGGATGTGATCAACTTTCTTTCGCACTAATGCATTAAACCTTATCTCTATATCCCTCCTTGTTAGCTTCATCAATATGACCCATATGTTCTTCTATATCAATCTCCAAACCCTTTAGTTTTTAGCTGACATTGCTACCAAAATAACCATACCTAGAGTGAAACTCATTTCACTAGTAGCATGCTTGTCATAAAACACAACTTTCATCTTGTCCAAATTTGCAGGAATCTTCTAATGGAGCGATTTATACTAGCTATTATATTTCTACGCATTATTAAAACATACAACTATATAAGAGTACATATACAAAATGCCATGTTAATCAAAATGTTTTAAAATTTCAAATGATTATATAACTTGCCTGCAAGAACTCTTCCCCAACTGACAACCCCAGTTTGTAATCCACCCCAACATCTATCTTCCTATAAGGTATTGCTATGCTCTCAACTTCTTTCCCATGTCACTAAAATGGTTTTTGATTTGGATATTGATCCCTTCATTTTTAATGCTACTCTTATTGCACCTCAATCAAATTGCATTGCTCTTTACACTCTTCGTTCAAGAAAAAACATTCACCAAATTTTCCTCCTCCCTGTTTGTCCAATTAGCTGACTTTCTCCCAAAAGTAGCCATGGCATATAACTTTTTATTACCATCAACATTCCATGATCAGATCACAAATCAATGCACTACCCAGATGTAAATAAAGAGCTTTCATTATACTTCATGGGAAAGGGGAGTTCAACATATAAAGCATGAACAATCTCCATCACATAATTAGGAAAACTGCACATTTATCTCAGAAATCAACATTCAGAGGATACATAATGTTGCACACAAACCACAAACAAACTATTTGACGAAGTCTTAGACAACCATTAGAAATTCAGCATGGATATAATTAATAGCAAATCTCACTACAAGAATTTAACCTCAATTGTAGCTTTCACAACACATTTTAACCACAGGTTTCCTAGTTACACAAGGAATTTCAGATCTGATTCGGGGCTGAGGGAGAGACAAAGACTGCGCCTAAAGAAACATACATTAGTGCAGTGGTGGTTGCAGACAACCTTCCTGGTCAAAGCTCTTCATTGTCATCTAGGCAAAGAACCGTCAAGAGTCTGAGTAAAAAGTAGGCGGAGTGTATGGGCAGAGCGGGGCATTTGGGCAGAGAAACAGGGGGTGGTTATACGTAAAATGAAGTGTCTATGGAAGTCAGGAGTTGGGCTTGCATAAGTAAGATAAAGGTATGCTTTATTTTTCCTAACCAAAATTATCATTTCACCCTTATTTCAATGTCATGGTGCTACTTATTTTTCAGCACAAATCATGCTCAAATCGAAGCATATATTTATATTTTATATCACACTAATTCAGATATAAAATCATTAAAGAAATAAATATATACACACACACATAAATTGATATATATATATATATATATATATATATGTATGTATGTATGTATGTATGTATGTATGTATGTATGCATGTATATCTATGTTTTTTGTGTGTGTGTGTGTGTGTGTGTGTGTGTATGTATTAATTATATAAAAATTTATATGTATAAGAACTCCACCAATCGTTGCATTAAAAATTGTCATAAATATATCAAAATTTATTGACACATAAATATTTACATCAACACTTACCAAATTATTTTAAAAATATAATCCATATATTTGCCAAATTTTAGTTAGTTTTATAATTACAAGAAATATTATGCCAAAACTAAACCCCCTAAAAGAAAAAGTATCCCACTTTTTTACATTTTTTATCAACACCTTCCAACTCCTACCAACTTCTACCAATTTCTTTCAATCTCGTCCACCTTTATTCAATTCTTACCAATCATTCCGAAAATGTACCAACTCTAATCAACTTCTACCAATCTCCACAAATTTCACTGATTTATCAACCCATATTCGCAACGAAAAGAATAGGCCCTTAGATAGCTTCCACACAAAGGTCTTAGCTTATTATTCAAAGAGAAGCCTACAAGGAAACTGGGGTCAATAGCCACTAGACTTAGTTATCTAGGTTATGGTTTGTTCAAAGGAAACAATGAAAAAAAATTAATTTTATACAATCTCTTATAAGAGACAACTATCTTAGAGGATCAATATACTTAGAAAATAGACTCTATCCAAAAAATGAAATAGTCCTAGTATAGCATCCCTTAGATCTCCTCAAACACATATGTAAGCAAGTTATGATCATCTTTTGAGGTAAGCAATTTAATACATTTTGAATTCCTCTGAATCCATTCTTATTCCTACTCTCTATCTCCTCTCTAATTTGATTGCCACATAGTCTTTAGAGGGAATGACCTTACTTTGGTTGGTACTTAGGTCCCTTTGAAATAGCCCAAAGGATCTTATTCAAAGTTAAAGTATTTTAGTGCCTTTTGTGAGGACTTGTGAAAGTCATGCCACCAAAAATGTCCAATAAAGGGAAATCTAAGGTAAGAATGGATAATTGGCCTTAAGAACATGTTGTAGACTAGCCAACTTACCCAGTGGAGGATCTATTAGATTTTTCCCCACAAAATCTTCCTCCTCTAAAGGGCACACTTTTTGAGTGAGAGAAGAAAAAGTTTCCAAAGTCACACCATGCAATTAATCTAGACTCAAGTTAATGAGGTCATAGCCACACCACTTGAAAAGATCAGGACCTTCAAGGTGGCTTAGGCTACAACCTGATTGGACCAACAATTCATATTAAACCTCAAGCCCCTATACAAAGGATCATTTAGGACCTTGTAATGAGGATAGCCACATGAATCGTGGGTCAAGGCATAGACAGGAACTTGATCCAAATAGAAGATACCCAAGATGAAGGCCTAAACAAAGGAAGAACTCAGGATTACATCAATCAGATGACGGCTACAAACCAAAAAACTCCCCTCAGCGGGAATCAAGTTAAACCTCAATCAAGTTTATCTTTGCATGTAATAAAAATAACTAACTTTTCACAAAGATGACAATCAAATTTATTATGTGGCAAAGTTAACATGCCAAATCTAACAGCAATCAAAAAGAGGAATGTGTAGGAAAAATCACACCGGGTATACACCAACTCAAATTCTCTTTCAATTATGGGGTTCTAAACTCACCATTGCCAGATAAGGCCAAAGTGCCTAAGATTGACCTATATGATGGTATCAACAGCCTAAAAAGAGCATGTCAATACATAACTAACTAATACATGTCTCATGCCTTCACCTACTTAAGTCATCTTTTTGGATGTTTTCTAACTGCACCAAAGAGGGTAGCTTAAATCAAGTTTAACAAGTGCCCTACCTAATCAATTAATTCATGGATATGAGAAGTTAGTTCTTGAGTAACTTTATAGGGAGCAGGAGGCACACCATGAATAACTCATCCCTTATAACAGTAGTCCTGAGGTATAGGGAACAATTAGAATCTTCATATAGAGGCTTAACAAAGCATGTGTCTATTATAGATTTGGACTATAATGTGGCACCAGCAACTTCTCCAATGAAGTAAGGGATGAATAGTTCAGACTACATATGAGCGGGAAGCCTCCAGGCACCTTTAGAAGCCTTGAAACGGACAGAAGTGTATATCAGAGCATAAACATAAACAAAGAACTTTGCTGAAAATAATAATTTAAGAAGGGTTGACAAGGGGTAGAAAAAACCAAGGATAAAGAAAAGACGGTGAAATACGACCAGGTCAAAATCCATACTCAGTCTACCCAAGTGAGAAACCCTTATAGAAATTAAAGGGAAGGTATTGTACAACTAGCTAAAACCCATCTAACAAAAGGCTAACTACAAAGACATAGAAAAATGGTGTGATTTTCACTTCAAACATGGACACGACATTTGAAAAGTTTTCGGATCTATATAGGGTGCTTAACGACTTAACAACCAACGGTGTAACGGCCTGACCCCTCCCAGGTCGTCGACAGTTACCAGGAACGGCTTCAAGGATCATCGACTAGCCCCACGAATCACCACAACCCTTTCCGGCGTGTTTCGTCCTCGCTCACATGCTGCTCGGGAAACGTCCCAGGAGGTCACCCATCCTAAGATTGCTCCTAAGCAAGCATGCTTAACTGTGGAGTTCTTAGGAGTGTGTTTCGCGAGATGCACCTTTGGTGATATAGGTCGTTGCATCAAATCCTTTAAGCCACTTATGGGATGTTATAATCACCCCCACTTAAAAAGCACAACATCCTCGTTGTAACTCACTAACTGACTGACTTATAAGTCCTCTTGACCGGCGGTCCATCCTAGTTTCTTTGCCCTGCTAGGTGACTGCTCAGGACTCTCCTGTCCACTGGCATAGCTCACGCCACAAATTTATTCGAGGATCCCAGAAGAACATTCCCACTATTTGAGGATTGTTCTAGAAGTGCTAAGGGAGAATAAGTTGTATGCCAAGTTGAAAAATTACGTATTTTGGTTGGGTCAGGTGGTATTTTTGAGGCATGTAGTGTCCAGTGAGGAAGTATCTGTGGACCCTCAGAAGATAGAGGCTTTAACAAAGTGGCCAAGGCCTAAGAGTCCGATAGAGGTGATAAGCTTCTTGGGCTAGGCAGGGTACTATCATAGGTTCGTTCAGAACTTGTCGAAGATCATCACGCCCCTCACCAACTTAACAAGGAAGGTTACTAAGTATGAGCGGATGAATCGTTGTGAGGAAGCCTTCCAAAAACGTAAGAAGAGGCTGACGAGTGTGTCTATATTGGCCTTACCCACCAACGACAAGGACTTCGTGGTGTATAGTGATGTATCCAAAAACGGATTAAAGTGTGTGCTCATGTAGGATGACCGTGTCATAGCCTATGCCTCGTGACTAAAGACTTATGAGAAAAACTACTCGACTTATGATTTAGAGCTAGCAACTGTAGTGTTCGCGCTGAAAATTTGGGATACTACCTGCATAGGGTGCACTGCAAGATCTTCACTTATCACCAAAGTTTGAAATACTTATTCTCACAAAAGGGCCTGAACCTGAGGCAGACAAGGTGGTTGGAATTTGTTAAGGACTATGATATAAAATTTCAATATCACCCTCAAAAAGTGAATATAGTTGCGGATGCATTGAGTCGTGGGTCATACCCAACCCTCAATAACTTGTTGGCTATACCTAGGGAATTGTGCGAGGATTTTATGAAACTTGAACTCAACATGGTGACAAGAGAAGTTAGACCTATACTATATATAATGGAGGTACAGTTTACCCTTATTGAGGAAATTAGAGCCGCCAAGATCACAAACCCGCAATTGGATAAAATCAAGGTGGAGGTGTTAGAACACTTGGGTTCATGATTCACGAGGATGGAACGCTAAGGTTCCAAAATCGGGTATGTGTTCCAGCCATAAAGGAGCTCAAAAGGAAAATCCTAGATAAGGACACAATGCCCCACATTCTGGTCACCCTGGAGGGAACAGGCTATATAAGGACCTGAAACGAACTTTCTGGTGGAGCAATATGAAACAAGAAGTAGCTGACTATTTGGTGAAATGTCTTACATGTCACCAAGTAAAAGCAGAGCACCAAAGGCCCACAGGACTCCTACAACCCAGAGGAAGAATAACGCGATATGGGTTATCGTAGATCAGCTCATAAAGATGGCTCACGTCATAGCCATGAGAAACACATAGACATTGGATCAACTAGCCCATGGCTACCTGGAGGAGATGGTTCAATTAAATGGTGTGCCAAGCTCTATAGTGTCAGACTGGAATATAAGGTTCCAATCAAGATTCTGACAGAAGCTGCAGGAGGCATTCGGGACACTATTACACTTCAGTACAGCTTTTCAGCCAGCAGCGGATGGGCAGACTATGAGAACAATTCAAATCCTGTAGGATATGCAGCGAGGGTGCGGTTTGGACTTCAAGCAAGCTTGGGATGAGCAGTTAGCACTGATTGAGTTTTCTTACAACAACAGCTACCATGCCAGCTTCGGGATGGCCCCGTACAAAGCGTTGTATAGCCGACGGTGTAGGACTCCATTGTGTTGGAAGAGATTGACGATGCCCTGACCATTAGACCAGCACTGATACAGGCAACTACCAAGAAGGTCAGGATAATCCAAGAACGAATAAAAGCGGCCGAGAGTCGACAGAAGAGTTATACAGGCCAAAGGCACAGACCCTTAGAGTTTGAGTGGGAGACAAAGTGTTCCTACGAGTGTCTCCGACCAAGGTCATCACAAGATTTGGCATGACGGGCAAGCTTAGCCCTAGATATATCAGGCTGTACCCTATTGTTTAACGGGTCGGGGAGTTGGCATATCGTTTGGAACTACCTGTAAGATCTGTCTTATGAGGAACAACTGGTTCGCATTCTAGACCGAAGGGAAAAACAGCTTCGCAGGAAAACAGTGCCCCTAGTAAAGTTCTGTGGGCAAATCATGACGTGTCGGATGCCACATGGGAACCAGAGCAAGAGATGCGATCAAAATACCCTCACCTATTTGGATGAGTAGGTGCGTGCGAAGTTTCGAGGACAAAACTTCCTTTAAAGGGGGTAGAATGTGAAACCCAGATATTTTTTTATATTTATTTATATATATCTTTAAATTTATTTGTTTAATTTTAATTGTTACGATATCGCCGACCTAGTTTGCTTGAACTTGTGGTGTTTATTTTTTTGGATTTTGGCAGAATTGTCGACTGTCCAAGCCAGGGGGTTTTAAAAACAAAAAAAAAGAGAAAAAACGGAAAAAAGAGGGAGCCATGGGAAGTCGGGGGACGGGGGAAGAAACCCTAGTTTTTTTTTCAAAAACCTTTCCCTCTCTCTCTTCCTCTCCTCACTCTCACACGCCCCCTCTCTCTTCTCCTTACCTTAGCCGCTGCACCGCTGTCCTCTTTCCTCCCCCACTCTTTCGCTTTGGATTCAGTGATTGCGAAGTTCTTGCAATTCTAGCGAATAGATTGTTGATTAGTTGAATTTTTTTCCTAATAAAAACTTCATATATCGATCTTGGAAATTCATTTATTTATTCACTATCCTAGGAAGTTTGGAAAGGAGCATCCAGTTGGTGGAGTAATATAACTTAAGGTTTTTTTCTTCCCTTGCGAATTGTTTTAAGGTAAAGGCTCACTCTTCTGCTATGGTTTGGGTTATTTAATGATTAGGGATAACGGAATTTTGGGTGAGGGTGACATATACATGCTTGGGAAGGGATTTCAATTGAGATTAATTTAAAATAAGCCTAAAAGATGTAGTATAAACACTGTTAGGTATCTTGAGTATGTTTATTTTTGTTTGATTTGTTATGTATGTTAATTTTTTGCATATATGTTATTTATGTTTATATTAAGTATGTTTAATTTTTTGTATGATTTGTTTGATTCGTTAAGTATGTTTGTTTTATTTATTTAGTAAATAGCATTTTGTTTTTTTTATTTATTGAGCATGTTTAGTTGGATACAATGTGAAATAAATAGTTTAATTTATGTTTGATTTGTTAAGTATGTTTGTTTGGATAAATTAAATAGTTACGTTACGGTTATTTTTTGTAGTATATATGTTTAATTAGATTGTTATATTTGTTGTGTAAAATATGAATGTGGAAATTTATTTTCAGAATGTGGGGATATAAAGTTATTAATTATTGGTGTGATTAGTGAATGTAAAATGTGTAGTAAATAGTTTAATTTTTAATTTGATTTGTAAAGCATGTTTATTTGGATAAATAAAATAGTTGTAATGTTTGTAAATAATTAGTGATGTCGAAACATAAACGTTATTAAAATTTTGTATGTAACAATAATTTGTGATGTAAATGGACCTAAATTTAAAGGGAAATGTTTGTTTTTTAAATTGGTGTTAGTTATGGTTTATTTGTGGTGTAATTTAAATGGGCAAAAAAGAAATAATGTTGAAAAAAAAAATCGCAATTGTTCATGCTCCTATTGCAAACTCTGTGTTGTTTTTTTATTGATTGAAATAGATTTTCTTTTTAATCTTTACCTATAAATATTTGTGTGCTTGAAAATTGTGTTAATATTCATAGATAAGTTCATTTAGATGTTTATCAAAAATTGTAATGTATAATGTATTAAAATCATGGTTAATGGTTAAATTGATTTCTAAAAGATATCTGTTGAAACTAATTGTAGTATATATAACAATTAATGCTACTAGATTAGGAAAATTTGGATAGGTCCATTGCATCATCAATAGATGTATAATAGGAGAAATCCTGATAAGCATGGGCTTAGAAATGAGTGATTGATGGGAGTAAATAAGTTTGATGAATTTATAAATGTATAGAATTAATTGAGCTTATAGATGTCCATGTGCGAAGTGCAAGAATATGCAACATCATATGCCTTATGTTGTAAAATCCCATCAATATAGAAGGGATTTGTAAAAGATTATTGGTATTGGATAAGCTACGGGGAGAATGATTGTTCCAAAGTAGGGGGTGCAAGAAGTTCATAATCTATGAATTATGATTACAATTACAGCAATCATAATCATATGGAGAACATGCTTCATGCTGGCTTCCAAGCTAATGAAATGAACATGAGTACCTCTCATGAATAAAATCTTGAGTCATTTTACACTATACTTGAATAGGCCGTAGAACTCTGTTGTACTTATCTGGCTGTTATAATAAAAGATTCTTTTCTTTATGCCATGTGCTTTTATGTATGTACCAATTGGCGATACAGCGCTTGGTTTGAGGCTGAGCTAGAGAGACCTAGCCCTCCTTTTTAAGGCCAAAAGGGACTTGTTCCTCCCTAGGACCAAGCCCGAGGGTTCTTAGCCTTCACTGGGCTGGAAGCGTGGCATTAGCTAGTGGTTGGCTGTAAGGTCGTGCGTAGGGACCTCTGGCCCTTATTGGGGCTAAAGTGTAGTGATCAGCCATAAAGTCGTGCCTAGAGACCGTTAGCTCCTACCAGGGTGAAGGGTATAGCGACGGGGCATAAAGCCGTGCTTTGGGACCTCTAGTCCCTATTAGGGCTAAGGGGATAGCGATCGCCCATTAGCTGAGCTTAGGGACCCTTAGCCCCTACTAGGGCTAGAAGTATAGCGACTGGCCTTAAGGCGGTGCTCAAGGGCCCTTTGTGCTTGCTGGGGCTAAGAGTATAGCGACCGGCCCATGCTTAGAGACGTCTAGCCCCTATTGGCACTAAGAGTGTAGTGACTGGCCCTAGGCCACACTTAAGGACCCTTGGTGCCCACTGGGGCGAAGAGGGTGGCGGCCGGCCCTCAAGCCGCACTCACATACCTGTAGTCCCCATTGGGACTAAGAACGAGGCGGCCGGCTCTAAGGTCGTGCCCATGAATCCACAGACCGAGCTGCTTGGTCCTTGACCTTTACCGGTGCTACAAGTGAGTCGCGCGCCTTGGACCAAGGGGATGGACCATCCTCCTTCCTGGGGTCAGGGAGGTGTATCAATCGAGGGTGGTTTCTAGCCACTATGTGTCACCTCAGGTGCTACGTGTCAGGATGTCGTCCCTCCAAGTTCTTGGGGAAGAGGGCCTCCACTTCTACCCGCTTACTTCCCTTTTATAAGCGAAGTGGGCTTCTTTTAGGGCGAGCCATTTACTTCGTCCCCAGAAATACTTTAGAGAGAGAAGTGGAGTTCTAAGGTGAAAAGCTCTGCCACCCCCTTAATCTATACTCAAACGCACTGTAGCATCTTTAACCCTTTTCTTTAAATCTTCAAAGGACTTGTGCGCGCCTTCATCCCTACCTTCAATCTCCTCTTCATCCTCCTTCATTTTCTGCAGTTATGCTCTTGTGGCTCCTTTGAGGATTGTTGTTGTATTATATTTTAAATGATTATGCATTCATCCTGTTCATCGAGGGGGGATGCCCCTGAGGTGCCGGCCAGTCCCTAATGCGTGGGTTGGCACCCTCACTTTCCTAGCCTCCCGACTTTTATTGATGGCCGGGTGGTGGCGCACGTCCCCCCAAAGAATTCGTTTAGGGAACCCAAAAAGATTCCCTATACAATGCCGATTTTTGCGCCTTGCACACCCTCGTGGTCTAGTTATGAGTATTGTTCCACCCCTAGTATCCTTAGTATTAAGGAGGAGGTTTCATACCTCTGGGAAATCACTATAGCTGACTTTATGTATGATTTCCAGGACAACAAATGGCCAAGACGAAGTCGAACCCTTGTGTTAGGACTCCAGATGAGCTTCTGGCCAAGGGAACCCTTGAAAGTAACATTTGCTCTGCCTCAAGCCCTCAAAGGCTAAGGGCGAACGTCTTGTCTGCTAACTCTATATCATCTTACGCCGGGACATCTCCTAATTCTTCTTCAGATGGGGCATCCACTGACTCTTCTCTCGCTGGGTCATCCTCTAGATCTTCCTCGGACGGGGCGTCGACTAGCTCTTCAATGCAAGCGAAGCTTAATGCCCCGGGAAGGGCCGTGCTCAAGAAGAGAGACGTACCCTGATAGGAATGGTCCCTGAAGTCCTGGCCTAGGGATTGGTATTCCCTGGGGCTCCCTCTCACTCGAACACCCAGGATGGGCTAGCACACACTTTCCAAATCCAAAAGTCGTGCCTTCCCTTAAAAGAATGGCCCTCGAAAAGAAGTACCTCCTGCCAGCGGGCTATAGCTTCGTTATCTCGGAAGCAGATGCAACAATAAATGAGCCGCCCCCGAACTGTATTGCGATCTACCAGGTGGCCTTTAACTATGGCATACAGTTTCCTTTCCACCTGGTGATTGTGGAGATTTTAAGAAAATTCGAGCTCGCATCTGTGCAGATTATGCCTACGTCCTGGCACAACCTATGCTCCTTCATAGCGACGTGCGAGCTATGCAACCTTATGTGTACCGCTCGGGCATTCGGCCTGGTCACACCACCCAGAGAGCTCCCAAAGAGACTGGAGACCTTGAGTAGTATTGTTTTAACAACAGGTCGGGCTATATGATGGCTATTGAAAAGAAGTCAAAGGTGAAACATTGGAAGTACGACTTCCGATTCATCCCCTGAGACTTGAGTTGGGGGGACCATCTGACGANNNGCAAAAAATAGCTCGATACTTTCTTTACTATATACAGAAGGACAACCACCCAAGGCCTATTCCTAAGTTCATGGCCGAGGTGATAGAGTCAGTACAGGGGCCTAAGAAGAAGAGGAGCAAGTCTAGTGATAGAGAGCCTTGGAATTGGCTCCCTAGGTTAAAATTATTTTAGGACGATTTTTTCTTGGTTGCGCGGTCCTTCTAATTCTTAAAAATATTTCTAAGGGTACTCAACGTTCCTCCCTTTGGTCAGCCCCTTCATTTAGTTCTAACCTGACTCTTTTTAATTTTGTGTAGAGCAAGCGAGGGTGAAGCTGACGCCTTTTGAAAGCGAGAATGCCACCCCTGAGCAGATAGCGGGCGAGGCTGAGCATCCCCGCGAGGAGGAAAGGGATCGCCAAGTGAACATAGTGGCGAAGAAGGTACGAGCTTCATTCTTCAGGTCTTCATATCTTATATCCTTTGTGTCGCGAGGCTAACTCTCTCACCCCATCGCAGGCACCCCTTTTGGTACCGTACGGGAACAAGGCCGTAATAAGGCTACCTGTTGTGGAAAGGCACAAGTGTCCGCGGACTGAGGACCGCCGAGATGAGGCTGCGGCTTCCACTCCAACCCCCGCTAAGGGGAAGGAGAGTAAGGGAATGCCTCCCCCCCTCGGGGTCTGCTGACCAGTCGCTAGTGGCCAAACTCCAGGTCACCAAGGAGTTGCTGGCACTCCTAAGACCATCTGAGCGGTTTCGCAGGCCGCAGGTGAAACTCCCACTGGTGCCCAAGCGTGCCCTAGGAACTTCTTGGCAGCCGAGTCTGCCACCAAGCTCGAGCTAGTTCAAGACCTGGCCAAGTCATGGGACTTAGCTGTGTCAAGGACTTCAGAGCCTGTCAAGATCACTGAGGAGGAGGTGGTGGTGGCTGAGGTTGGTGGAGCGTACTCTCCCTATTTCCCCCTCCTTCCGTTCTCTGCTTTCATGCTTCATCCTTTGTTGATCTTGTGTGAATGGTTTTGCAGGTTCTTGCTAAGGCGATGAAGGCCATGTCTGAGCATCGTAAGTCGGAGGAGGCCACGGCTAAATACAAACACAGCTAGGAGAAGCTAACGGAAGATAAGGATGCTTGGGAAATCAGGAGGAAGGATCTGCAAAGCCAACTCAGTGAGGTGCTCTCCAATACTAAAGCCATGCTAGCAAGGGCTAAAGCTAAGGCGGCGGCAAGGGTCAAGAAAGCAGCCAAGGCCGAGGAGTTAGGCCACCGGAGAGGCCGCGAGGAGGGCATGGACTTCCTCCGCAAGGTCCTGATGACGTTGATACCTGATTTCCAAGAGGACAACTACTTTGCGGCCTATATTCGCTACGTGAAGGAGTGCTAACGACCCAAATCAGAAGGCCAGGAGCCCGAAGAGGTGGAGTTCGTCCCTTCTTCAGGTGACGGGGATGAAGATGAGCGGAGCACACCCCTGGAAGGCGAGGTGGGGGCTCCAGACGATAGGGGTCCTGACGATGTAGGGGAGCCCGATATGTGAACTTTTCGATGTTTCTTTCCTTGTACCCCTTGGGCCGCAGGCCTCCTATTGGTGTCTGTACTTTTCGCTTTTATCAATAAAGGTGTTTGTTTTTGACAGTGATGTTTCTGACGTTGGTCACTCGTCTGGTGCATACTTGTTCTTTTGCTTTGGTTTACACTTTTCCAAAGGCTATAAGGTAGTATCCCCTAAGCGAAAGAATAAGTGGTGCAGTGTTTGGCTTGGGGACCCTCAGCCCTTACTAACGCTAAGTAAGGGGATAGTGATCGGTCATAAGGTCGTGCTCTAGGACACCCTTAGCCCTCATTTGGGCTAACAATACATCAACCGGTAGTAAGCCGTGCTCGAGGACCCTTAGACCCCACTGGGGCTAAGAGTGTAGCGACCGGCCGTAAAGCCATGCTCAAGGACCCGTAGCCCCCACTAAGGCTAAGAGTATAGCGACTGGCTATAAGGCTGTGCTTAAGGACCCTTAGCCCCCACTGGGGCTGAGAATATAGTGATCGGCCGTAAGGCCGTGCTCAAAGACCCTTATCACCCACTGGGGCTAAGAGTATAGCAACCTGCCATAAGGCCATGCTCAAGGACCATTATCTCCTATTTGGGCTGAGAGTATAACGACCGGCCGTAAGGTCATGCTTAAGGACCCTTAGCCCCGGCTAGGGCTAAGAGTATAGCTACCAACCTTATAGCTGTGCTCAAAGACCGTTAGCCCCCACTGGGGCTGAAAGTATAGCGACCAGTCATAAAGCCATGCTCAAGGACCCTTAGCCCCCACTGAGGTTAAGAATATAGCGACTGGCTGTAAGGCTGTGCTCAAGGACCCTTAGCCCCCTTTAAGCTGAGAGTATAGCGGCCAGCTATAAGGCCGTGCTCAAAGAAATGGAGGACAGCATATGGAGGTGAAATTTGCCTCTGTAGGCTCTGTTTTTATTTCTTATAAACGAATAATATATAACTATTTGGCGTAAACAAAAGTATAAACTTAGGAGTAGTACTTTTCTCAGGTTGCTACTATGCCAGGTCCGCGGTATAGGGGAGCTGTTAGTGGTCTTTAGGCAATATATGTCGGGTTGGACATGGGAGGCAACCTTATATGGACCTTCCCAGTTGGCGGTGATTTTGCCATGTTCCCCTATCTGGGCCACAACTTCTATGTGCTGAAGAACAAGATCTCCTACTTGAATAGGTTGTAGCCTCACTATGCGATCATGACGGCAAGCAATGCGGAGCATGTATAATGCTTCTTGGAGAAGGGCATCCCTACGGACAGAGGGGAGGAGGTCCAGGGCTTCTCGAAGCACTACATTGTTTAGTTCCTTTTGGAAGGTTGTTAGTCGATGAGTGTGGAGAGCGACCTCTACGGGTAGAATAGCTTCAGACCCATAAGTCAACATGAACAAAGTTTCGCCGGTAGCCATTTTCTCAGTGGTTCGTAGGGACCATAAGACGCCATGTAGCTCATCCGCCCATTTTCCTTTGGCATCGTCAAGCTTCTTCTATAAGCCATGGAGAATGGATTTGTTAGCCACCTCCGCTTGATCGTTGGTCTGAGGGTGGGCAACGGCGGTAAACCGGGCGTAGCACCCCAAGGTGCCGAGATAGTCAAGGAGCTTAGCGGTGTCGAACTGCCTGCCATTATCAAAGATCATGGCGCAAGGAATGCCGAAGCAAGTGATGATGTTCTTCCATATGAACCTCTGTACTTCGGCTGCGGTTATTGAGGTGACGACTTCGGCCTCTATCCACTTGGTGAAGTAGTCAACCACCACAAATAGGTATTTGCATTGCCTGTTGCTTTAGGGAAAGGTCTGAGGATGTCTATGCCCCAAGTAGCGAACGGCAGAGGACTGACAATTAGCATCATGGGCGTGGAGGGCACTCGCTGGATGGGCGCGAACTTCTGGCACTTCCGGTATGTGTGCTGCAAATGCCCTCATGCAACTCTTCTAGTATATTTTTCCCCCTCCTCTGGCGGTCACGCATCGCAAAGGAGGCCGGGCGAAATAATTCTTGTACAAGATCCCTTCGTATAGAATGAACCAATTCGACCATTACTTCACTTGGTCGGCCTCTTTTGAATCTGCAGGCAGGGTACCGTCAGCAAAGTATGCACGGATAGGGTCTATCCATGTAGAGCTTCTGTCTAACCATAGCACTTCATGCGGATATATGCTTCTCTCCGTCAAGCTTTCCCATTGAATGTTCTTAGGCTTCCCATCATGGGACGAACTTGCCAATTTAGACAGTGCATCAGCTTGTCGGTTCTCTGATTGAGGGACATGCGTGATAACAAAGTGCTTTAACAGTTTGGTAGCTTTCTATATCGTCGAACATACGCCGTCATAGTGTCATCCTCAGCTTTATATGCTCCGTTGAGCATACTAACCACCAGCTGGGAGTCAGAGAATGCCTGGACCAAGTCAGCCCCTGCGGTGTAGCATAGCTCAACTCCCGCGATGAGGGCCTCATACTCTGCCTTATTGTTGGATGCCTTGAACATAAATTTCAAAGCATGTTCATGTCGTTCTCTGTCAGGGCTTTCGATGAAGAGGTCGACCCCACTCTCCTCCTTGGTGAAGGAACAGTCAATGTACAAGCTCCAAGACCGGGGGTGCAACTCATTGTCTGAGATGGGAGTGATGTTCTTAGCCAAAAAGTCAGCCAGTTCTTAGGCGTTGATGGCCCACCGTGGTTCGAGGACCAAATCATAGCGCAACAACTCAATGGCCCACTTCAGGAGCCATCTGGAGGCGTCTAACCTCTGGAGGACGTTCTTCAGGGGCTAGTCGGTGAGAACCATAATCTTGTGGGCTTCAAAGCAGGGCCGTAGCTTTTGGCTGGCCATCACCAGGGCATAGGTAAATTTCTCTATAAGAGGATAATTAGCTTCAGTCCCTGCTAAGGCATGATTCACACAATACACTGGGATTTGTTCCTTGGCCCGCTCCATCACAAGGATTGCACTGATAGCGTGTTCTGAAACGGCCAAGTATAGGATGAGGAGCTCTCCTGCAAGGGGGCTTGCAATTTTAGGCAATTGATCCAGGTACGTTTTTAGTGCTTGGAAGGCCTCACCAGCCTCCTAATCCTAGGCGAAGTTAGCACATTTTGTAAGATGCGAAAGAACGGTTGGCACTTGTCTGCGGATCAAGACATGAACTGGCCTAGAACAGCAATACACCCAGTCATGCGTTGTACTTCTTTGACATTTGGTGGCGGTTTCATATCCAAGATGGCTTGGATCTTGTACGGGTTAGCCTCAGTCCTGCAGCTGCTGATCATAAACCCCAGAAATTTTCCCGATTGCACTCCAAACGCACATTTCTTGGGGTTGAGCTTCATACTGAAGGCTCGAAGTATGTCGAACATCTGTCTCAAATCATGGCTGTGGTCAACATCGCTCTTGCTTTTTACTATCATGTCATCAACGTAGGCCTCCATAATTTTCCCAATGAGGGCCTCGAATAATTTGTTAACGAGGCATTGATAGGTGGCTCTCGCATTTTTTAGATCGGAAGGCATCATCTTATAGCAGTGTAGGCCTCGGTTTGTGATGAACGCAGTCTTTTCTTGATCATCTAGGCAGAGGGGTATTTGGTGGTACCCAAAGAAGGCATCCATAAAACTCCACAGGGCATGCCCGGCTGTGGCGTCAGCTTATCAATCTTTGGTAACAAATAGTTGTCTTTCGGGCATGCCTTATTCAAGTAG
>NCQV01121193.1:0-10994 GCA_002740545.1 Lophocereus schottii
ATGTGTATATAATGATATGTTCATACGGGAAACTCAACCTGCCGAACGCAAGCGATCTAGGAGTTCCCTGGTTGGCCCGCCACATTTCATTTTGTTATCTGTGCATGATTTGTGTATGTGTGATGTTTGAGATTTAAAAAAAAAAAAATGCTTTGTGTGAGTTGTTCTTGTTTCTTCTTTGTCACCTTATGTGCATTATGACTCTTTCATTGGAAACATTGCTGATTTCTTCCAAGCCATATTTGGTAAATCCAAGCTGCAAATGTTGAGTAAATAATCTGCTTCGTGGCTTTGCTTCGTTTCAGTGCTTGTCCTGCAGTGTCTTTGTAGCCAGCCACTGGCATACCCCTTCCAATACTTGTCTTGCAATCCTGCAGCTTAGAAAAAGATGTTAATGATCTTCCTTCTTGTGCTAACATAGTATATATTTGGTACATTTATATATATAAAGACGCTTATTGACATATACATATAAATACATACATATATACAAATACATATATATATGTATGTGTACATGTGTTTATATATATATAGATATGTGTGTGTATATATATATATATATGTATGTATATGTATTAGATATATGTGTGTGTATGTGACTAGGATTAATTAGAATTCTAGCTCAATTAGTTGGCCCATGTAGATTAACCCCAACGGGAATAGGACTAGGTCTCCTTTCTCTGCACCGATCCAAGCTATTCCCTCGAACACTATAAGAGGGATGCTACACCCTATGGTTGGAGCCATCAAAATACTTCCATCAGTTAGAGACATCAAATAATCATTAGTCAATTCGAATCGGCTAGACATGAGAAGTCATCATTGTTAGGTTTGAAAAAATTGTGAAAAGTTTCTACAAATTTGAGAGGTCTGATCTCGAGTCCCCTTTTGAAGACATTGAGGATTAACGACTTTTTTGGATTCCCAAGTAAATCATATTGGTTATCCTAAGGGAAAAATTCTATCTTTCTTCTACCTTTCTACTTGATCTCCTTTTATTCTTGTTTTAATTTCATCATTGCCAAAAAGATGAAATCTTTAGGTATTCCCGACCAGCTGTAACTTGTTTACTTTATTTTAGCTTGCATTGGACTAAAAACTGTATCTTTTTGTGTGATTTAATATGAATTATACTAATTTTTTGCTTGACTGTGTGATACTGTGATTAAAGTTTTAATTTCATATATTGAATAGTAAAGACCGTCAATGATTACGAGCGATTATGTGATACACCCCCTTTCGTCGTCGTACCATCGCCCTTAAATCTATATCCTCGGTTCAAAACTGAGGAGTCAAGATGGTCTCCACGTTAGGGATTGCTCGGGGGCCTTTCAAAACCTTTTTGAAGAAAAATCAATTGCCTCTTTAGCGTCTCTTTGATTGTCGCTATCGATATGATTTGTTTCGAAAAGTGAGATGGTGTGTAAGTCTTACTACTCACTGACAACTCTACTAATTACATAATTGTTTTGTCTTTTCATTTTTTTTATTTTTCCTTTTTTATTATATTTTTAGCAGAACAGTTCTGATCTAAGATAATGAGGCTATTTGGACTAGGAATCGGGCCTTGCTCTGGCCCAGGAACCCAGTCGGGTTCTTGGATGATGAAAGCGGCCTTGTTCCTGGAATAGGCAACAATCACTGTGGTGGATTGGGATCAGGCAAGTGGGTTTCATTCTAGCCCTTCCTGGATCAGGATCAAGATCTCGTTTCCTAATCTATTCCTATAAATCTGGTAATTCTGGTTTTCAAAAATCAAAAAGTAAACTAAGATTCAATAATCATCTCTTTCTTAAAAATAAATAAAAATACCTAGCAAAAGGGAAGTCAAACCGTTCGTGGGGGATCACACCCTTGAATAGGTGGATCCTTATCGTGGCGACTCCACTAGGGAGATTTTCTTTAAGTGGATCAAATTTGAAATTTAATATGAGAAATTAGTTCAATTACATTGACAATAGGCATTTGCATTAAAAGGTGCTGCCGTAACTAGGGTGATGGCACCTCTAGGCAAACCCCTCGGGAGATGAACTTATTCACTCCGTTAATCCACTAGGCCCTACTAAGTATGCATTGCTCCACCCACTCAGGACACACTTTCTGGACTATATGACTTAGCAAATCAACCAAAATGTTCCAGTGTTTCTAGACTACATGGCTTAGGAAAGCAACCAAAACATTCCAGTCTTGCTATGCATCCCATGGATGACGTACGAAGCATTTGGGATGCGAGAGGACTATTCTAGATTTGACTTGAAACCCTTACAACTTACAACCATGGTTTATGATGAACTCATGTACATGCTTGGATATGTTGTTATATTATTTATCTTTTGGCCCCAGGGTTTATGCATTGATGCTTTAGGTCTTAGGAGAGCCAGGTCAGGAAAGGTCAAACTAAGTGACCAAGACAGCTTCAAGGTCAATTGAGTTCTTGACCTTGGAATAGATTCCAACCTTAGTTTAGGGAATAAAATTCCTAAAAGGAGTGTCAGCCAAGCTTGAATAAGCATGACCTGATGTTAAAAAAAGGGGGGATAAAACAGTTTGTAACCTACTATAAGGAAAGGAGTTGCAACCGAACTTGAAAAATATGATCCCTACCCACCCTATTTATAGTGAGTATAGGTACAAAAAAAGGGGAAAAAATGGGTATAGAGTAGGTACGCTGAAAATGGGTATAAGCAAGGGTACGAGTTCGGGTATAAGCATCACTCGTGCCATACCCATACCCACCCTTTGCCAAATATTTTTGGGACTAAAATAAATTGTTGAGTAGTATTTTGAGTTTTGAACGTTAGTAATTTGTTAATAAAAGCCCCAATACCTTAACTCAACCCCAACTATATGGTCCATCCATTGTCTCACTCATTTCTTGAGCTGATACATGAAGTAACATGACCCATGACTCATAAACCAAAATCTAGCTCATTGTTTGTGTCCCTCACTCTCTTTGTTGTGTCCTTCACTCCTTACTCCAGTCATTTCCTGAATATATCTTCTGCTCATGAGCTAACTATGAGATCTTGCACTTAATCCAATGGGTATTGTATTTCTTTAGAACATTCTGCCTAGTAGTTGGATTTAGTATTGCAAATTTCTTTAGATAAAAGAAATTATCATACTTGATGGGTATTATATTTTAATATCCGTATATACCCGAATAAAATGCAAAGTACCCAAAATACTCAACGGATTTGGGTGTGGGTATGCGGCTGAATTTTAAAAATGGGTATGGGTGCGGGTATAAATGTACTTGCCCCATACCTACCCCATGCCCATCCCTGTTGTAGTAGGACTCTAGGACATGTTTTAGGAAAATCCAGCAAGGATTGTCTTCAATTTGAAACTAGAAAAAGGGATAAGAGTCAGTATTTTTGGCCAACTAGGAACCCAACCGGTGTCCTAATGAATTATGTCTGCATCTAATTAGGTATGTGCTTAGGATAAAACAGTTAAGAGTTAGAATGCCAGCGTCGAGAGCCTAATAAGGAACCTGGCTGGCTTCCCTAGAGTCTAACTACATTAAATTAGGTCTGAACTTAGGATAAAAAAGGTCAAGAGCCCAAGTGCTAGTCTCCGAATCTAATATGGAACCCGACCAGCATCCTATAGTCTAGTCCAACTCAGTCTGTGTTAGTTTGAGTAAGCATTCATAGTATACAGTCAACATACTGGGTTGTCAACATATAGCCTTAGTTCATGGTTAGCATAGTCTATTTATCATTAATTGTAGGATAGTAGTTCATCTAGGTCCAAACTACCTAATGGTGCCTATTATACCTTTAGAGCCTTAATGTTCTAAGTTGCACACATCATGCATCGTGTTCATAATGCACAAGTCCAATTAAGGCTTAAACATTTTACCCATGCATAAGTTCATGGTCCATGCATTATATTCCCTAAGTCCAGGATCCATGCACAAGTCCCCCTAGATCCATCCATATGCTTAAAGTGGCCCACTCTAAGCAAACCAAGCCATAGCCATCCTTATGCATAATTTAGGCCCACAAGTTGTATGAGCAACACTTAGACGTAACTAAGGCCCATAAGTTAACTTCCTAAGCCTAACTTAGGACCTAATTCAATGAAAGATCCTATTTTATTTGAAACTATTAGTCTAAATTCAACTTCTTAACCTTATCCTTTCCAATCTAGCATTAACCTTTAGGCCCTTATCTCTTCACCAGGCTACAGGTCAATAACAATTTCCTTTAGCCCAATAGCCAATGCTATTAACCTTTTATTTCCATTATTCACTCCTCTAAACTACTATCTACTGCCTAAGACAGGCAAAACTAAGAAGGTATATGAATAGAGTCCACAAGCCAAGAGACTTCTATCTCGAGAAGAATCCAAGAGAACTCCCCAATAGGGTCAAGGGTAAAATCCAGGTAAAAGTTCAGTACTTCACTAAACCCAATGGCAGGAGGTGACAAACTAGTTCAACTTGTGATGATGATGGACAACAGGCAACTAGACAGGGTGAAAGTGAGAAGAAGATGGGACTGATGGCCACTACATTCCAAACCCTCATCAAGGGCACCCCAAATGAAAATGGTGAGAAACCTCACCATAAAGAACGAGAAGATGGTAGTAAGAAGGAACAAGATGGGGAGAAAAGCATTCCTCAAACTGATCCACCTATAAATTATATAGAACAACTGCTTAGGGAATCTGCAATATTCAACCATTACCTTAATGACTATGTTGGGTTCACTTCAATCCCAAAAGGAAAATTACCCCCACAATTCATTATATCAGATATGAAGTTCTATGGAGCTAAAAATCCTCACCATCACATGAGGAATTTTTGAGTGCAATGACTTTAAAAGAAATTGACAAGGATGTCCCATCATATTTCCTTGGACATTTAACAAGGATGTGTGATAAGCTGGTGTAATACTATAGAATCATGAAAGGTCATAAATTGGGATGATCTTCTTAAAAAATTCTTGCGTCAGTGTTCATACAATCCTGATCTCCTAACAACACTCAAAGATCTATGATCAAGCAAGAATGAAAGGAAGGATTTTCTGACCACCTTGTTAGATGGAGGGCAAAGGCTTCTCACACGGTCGATCAACATTTAGAAGTCGACTAAGTGAAACTATTCATCGGTAATCTCCAACCCACATATAGGCAACACCTATGATTTACACCATTTGAAAACTTTACTACATAAAGGAACATAGGTATGTTATTAGAGGAAGAATTAGCTAGGGAGGCACCTACCAAGACTGGTAGCAATTGGAAGGGTAAGTATCAGAATAGGGACAAGAAAGACAATGACTCCACAAGTAAGGAGCTGTATGCTCTAGATTACTACACTGAATGCACCATTATTGGAATCATTCATGCTTAAGTACCCCACAATGGTAGCAACTCGCTTGGCTTACATGAAAATGTTCTATCCATGTTAGATCACTAAGGCAAAAAGTGGGACCCATCTATTTATGACATGCATAGTTGAATTGAAGACAAAACATCTGCACACAAAAGGCCTTGAGTTATGTTGAATTCAGAAGATATGATGTTTCCTAAACCTATAGTCATGTGTTGAGTCATTGAGTCACACACTTTCTTTTCCATGATAAATCCAAGTCTGATGTAGCCATGATTTATTAATAAAATCATCACCTCTTGTTAGTTCTTTTACATATTCTTATATCCTTCTTTTCTAAAATACTTCTATCCTATGATGGATATAGGGTGAAAAAAAAGCAAAATAAAAGGAGAAAAAAAAGAAGGGCTGGTTTGAAAACCTGACAAGGCAAGCTACAAAAGGAGACAAAGAGAAATAAAAAAAAGACTAAGGATTTCAATCCATCATTTGAAATATGTAAAAACTCAGGAATTTATTTCCAATTAGTCGTGCAGTTTTAAAGATATACCTAGGATAACCTACATTAGTACCTTTGTTAAGCTTGATAAATTATCACTTGGAACCCTTTTGAGCCTTCAAATAAGTCCATTTCTTTCGTAACCATATCTAACCTATCTAGTGAGTGGGCGTGTGTCATGGATGCCATTAATATCAAATTAGCAATAAAAAACAGTTTTGCTAACTGTCGCCCTTAAGGTGGTAGTTAAAAGTTCCTATTAGTAATTATCCACTTTCCTAAAAGCTCTTAATGGAATCTCAATTAATTAATTTATGAGAATTAATGCAATTAAGACATCAAGCTCCTAAATCCTCCTCCAGACTCTTTCTCTCTCCTCGTAGCAACACTGTTGTTGTTACTTCAAAAGTGTACTTTGATTGCTTGATCATACAACCAAGTGCAATGACTAGTTGATTGTGGTTCACATATTGAAAGAAGGGTCAAAGGGGACCATTAGTTATCTAATAAACGCCAACTTAATTCCCTATCCTCCCTATTGGCCAAAATCTATCCATCCATCACCATTGTGTACCATGCAATGAATGCCCTATCATACACATAACCATCGTTGGCCACCACTCGCTGGCTCTGCTGATGATTAAAAAAGAAAAGTCCTATTTGATGCATTTAAATTTTGGGCATCGTTAACCCTATAGTGAAAAGATCGATAAAAAATACATAAAAGAGTTGCAAATTTGGATTAAAATCATTTCTTTTTAATTGGAATTGATGTGTATTGCTGCAGTCGAGTATAATTTAATGGCTTAAGTAGCTATGAGATGAGATATGAGAAATGAAATAAATGTGGAGTTCAATGTCCTTATTTTTATTACTTAAACTTTAAATAATAAGATTCCTATTGAGTTTACTAGACAAGTGAATATTATATTAAAATAACTTCTTATCTATCGCCCTACAGGTAACAATTAGCAAAATTGTAAAAAAAAAAAAGGAAAACAAAAGAATGCTCAGACCAAATAGTCCATCTCAAAGAGGAAAAAAGCAAAAAAGGGGAAGAAAAAAGAAGAAGAAAAGAGTTTGAAAACAAGAATGATAGAGAAAGGAAGGAGTTGCTGATTCACACTAACTTTATCACCGTGCATACTTGGGGATTTCATAAGGGCTATTCGATCCATAATGTCAATTCCTTTCCTTTAGCATCCTAACCCAGAAGCCCACCTTAAATAGTCCTCCTAGGGGCATCCCTTCTTTAAGTTGAATGTTCTTACTTTCGAACTACAGCTAGCCTGATTCCACATTAGATACGTAGGTAACCCCTTTCAGGTCCAATCACAAAGGTTCTTTTCATAAACAATCATCTTATTGAATCCTTTGGTCTCTAACAAACAGAGAAAAAATTGGTTGGTCCGAAAACCTGAAAAGGCAGGCCAGGACAAAGGAGAGTGAAAAAATAAAACCTTCGTTTTTAAGGATAAAGAAGCATTCCATTGACTACTTATATTGCCTACTTTACCAATGCATCTCAATCATCATAAACTCTAATCTCACCTCCATTCGAAAATTCAGAACTTTAGGTCTCAACCATGACTATAAATTCAAGAGTGAATACTCATTGGGAACTCACCTATTATATAAGACATAGGGTAACCCTACATTTTCCTGGGCAATTAGGGCTTCCATCATTCTGAACATTTCCCAATAAGAAGATAACCATGTTCTTTTTAGTATCGATAGGAAACTCTGTGCAACATTAAAGCGCATTTTTGTCTGCCACATCCCAGCACAACTAGGGTTTACCAACGAATAAATATTTCCCAATATGGGAAGGATTATATTTATTCTACTGGACTGGGGGCTACTCTAATCAAAACTAGCAAAAGCATATTTTGCTATCATTATCCTTATACATCTTGGGTTTCTATTATAATAAATAAAAGTTGGAGGGGTTCTTCAGAATAGGAGCACTTTAATGCAAAATTATGACCCATGATCTAGCCTAATAGTCACTCAAGTTCCTACCCCCATCTTAAGTTTAGAGCATCATCGGGCCCAGCTAATCAGTCACATATACCTTAATCGGGCTTTATCCAATGGACACTAAACTTAGTATGAGATCTGCACCTACATACATGTGACCTTAGGTCATCACACATCTATATAGTCAGAATAATTAAGTCTGCATAGTCATCATGCATGTGCAGTCTCACTTAGGCTAGCAATTGCACATGGACCTATACATCGTCGTCTTTTGGCAATTCACCTACATATTTATAGAAAGGACATCAGCTCAACCTCTGTTTGTCAAGTAACTATCCACATAGAACACCTCATCCCCTTTATATTAGGACATCTCAACGTCTAGCAAGCTCTCATAAGGAGGATATGACATTAACCCCCGAGGAGTAAAAAGTTAAACTTAAAGAATTGAAATCTCAGCAGCTTACCAGGGATTTGGCTACAAATCTTCAGATTTCCATGCCAACAAGTTCACAAGGATCTGTCTATAAGTCCTTAGGCTCATATACCACTAAGTTTATAGGGGCTTAGGTCTTCAAGTTCTCACTTAACTAAATCCAACAATGCTAGACTAGTAAAAGGTCTACTAATCTGGTGACAAGGACAAATTCACAAGTCTACTAGACTGGCGAAAGGTCCACTAATCCGGTACTAAGGGTAAATTCTTTAATCCGCTATACCGACGAGGGCCCCACTAACCCAGCATCAAGTATAAACTGCTTGAGTGAAGAGAGATCCACTAATCCATTATTAGGGACAGATATGATAGATCAGCAAGGGATCTACTAATTCGACATCAAGGATAGATCCAGTAGACTGGTGAGAGGTCCACTAATCTAGCATCAAGGATAAATCTACTAAACCAATGAGAGATCTGCTAATCCGGTGTCAAGGGTAAATCCATTAGACTGTCAGAGGTCCAATAATCCAACATCAAGGATAGATTCATTAGGAACCCACTAAATTGCAGCACAATGGGGCATCTCAACAAACACTACTAGCCCGGTACAATGGGAGATCATCAGGCCACTGTCATGGTGAAAGTCAACGGGAACTAAATCTCAAGATGCACATTGGCCAAGTTCAGGTATCACATTAGCACATCCAGACAAGTAGGTACAAGCAAAGATCGTTACTTTGATCATCGCGTTACATAGGCTCGATCAAAGTAGAGGTAACTATGGGCACCTAAAAACAATAACTTAAATTTCATATGATGCATGATGATAAAATTATACCCCAACCTGTGCGTTTTGGGGCCCAGTAGAGCAACCCTTAAATTCGAGTCTAAAATAAAAAATAGAACCCAAAATGCTCAAATAGGCCCAAATCGACAGTGTTCGGTGTCCAATTGGTATCTGCTCTATGGTGCACAAAATTACTGAGTTTAAGGGTCAATATTCTTCACTAAATAGGCTTCCTAATGACATATTATGCAACAAAACCCCAAAAGCAACGGAAATGATATAAGTCAAACATTGGTGCTTACACTAAAAATGACTCATGTTCACTATTTTGCTTATATTTTCTTCCATACTAAAAATTATGAAGATAGTGTCATTATAAAATAGATTCAATAAGGTTTCAAGAAAAAAAAGCATCACCCAAAACAGAGGTTGGATGACAAAGTTATGGCCAAATTAATTTGTAACCTAGTTTAGCCAAGAAAACTCAGTCTGGTTCTGGCCTGAACAAGCTGGGAAGTAGGCTGGGCTCCTCATTAGGGAATTGATTGGGTTCACAAATTTTTCCTCTTTCTAAGTCCTTGTCTTTCTAAGTCCTTGTCTATCTAAATACGATTAATTTATCAGAATTATAGGCTAATTAATTCACGAAGACTAATTAGTCTGAATTCTAGTTGAATTAGTGGACTCATTTGTATTAACTGCAAATGGATAGGACATAGTCTAACGCCCCCAACCTGAGGCGGGGTCACACCGCCAGGACTCCCTAACAGGAAATCCCTAAGGCTCTTCAAGATTGAGGGTTTGGATTAGCATTTGGATAGTCATTCTAAAACAAAACTGTAAGAGTTTTCCCTATTTTAGCAACATTTTAGGGGTCTTAACTCAACTAAGGGTACCTGTAAGCTGGTAATAAGGTATAACATGTGCTAAAATAACCCAAATTCAACCCCTCAGGCCACTCACCCGGGATTACTCAAAATAAAACAACTAACACAAGGGTTAAAATAATACATATACAGGTGTAGAGCCCACTGCATGCTTTCACATACAACAATGAACTTAAATATTTACAACGTGGAAGGCATTGAACGCTTGCAAAGCTGGTAAAAGAGTTCTGATGGGTTGGCATCAAAATAACTTCAAAATATCTCTTATACCTGCTCAAACTTACCCTGGAAAAGGGAATAAGTAAAGGGATGAGCAACCACATGCTCAATGAGAATTCCCCTACCCCTTGAACACCAAAACCATTTGCAGGTAATAATACCAATAATAGTCACATATCACGTATTTATACAGCACTATCATGTTAGGCAATCATAGCCCCTAAGGAAAGATTACCACCCTTGGACTTCACACTAGTCCTTCAATTCATCCCTAGGCCCTTACTGTCCAATCTTCCTTTCTAACAAGCAAGCATTCAGGCATGTAATTAAGTAGCATAAAGAATGAATATGATGCTTTGGAACACACTTTGAAAACATAGTACGTCTCAATATATTCCAAGAATGGTTTATAAATCACGCTAACTACTTTAAAGCTTATAATTCTTTCTAAAAGCTCCCGAAACATGCAAATTGGCAGGAAAGACTTGGTAAGAAAGATTCTTTCATAAGATATGCACATTGAAAAGCTCGAATGTACAATGCATTACTAGGATGTAGCCATACGTTATTTGAAAATTCATTTAACTAAACTTAGAGACACGATCATAAAATATGTGCAGGATATGTACATTTAAAAGTTTTCTTTCTTTTCTTAAAAAAACACTTTACTTAGCCTTTTGAGGCTCATATTCTTTAAAAAAACTTCTTTCGTTGTGGTCCTCTAATGACCCTTATAAGCTTTTAAAATCTTATTCAATATAGCCTCGCAATGACCCTTGGAAATCTTTCTTTTCTACAATGCTTAAAATGGTAAAATGCCAATTTCTTATTGTTTA
>NCQV01121194.1:0-11007 GCA_002740545.1 Lophocereus schottii
TTATCAATCTTTTCAACCACGGCTTGGTATGTGCCATGATTAACCTTCCGGTGTAGCATCGGGACTCCTAGGTAACACCCCAGATCCTCTGTGCTTGACATTTCTAGCACGTTATAAATATTTTTAGTTTGCGAGGATCAGTGATAGCAGAGAAGAAACACTGGATTTTGCATCACTAACCTTCTGCCCCGAGGCCTTACAAAATTCAGTTAGGCAATTTTTTATAGTCTGAGCCTGTTCAACTGAGTTCTCGATGAAAAATACAACATCATCCACAAATAAGAGGTTTGGAATTCTTGGTCCATTTCTGATCATCAGGAACGGGCGCCACCTGCCCATGGTGACTTCTATTTCGATTAATTAGGATAACCTTTCCATGAAAGCCACAAAAAGGTAAACTGATAGTGGCTTCTCCTATTGAATGCCTCTCGTTGGCCAAAATTTCTCTGTGGGTTCTCCATTCTATAATATACTTAGGGAGCAGGTCGTTACGCAATGCATTACCACCTGAATAAGCCACATGGGCAAATGCATGTCTTCTAGGTCAACAAACTCCCACTTAAGCCTATCGTAAGCTTTTTCGAGGTCAATTTTTATTTCCATCCATCCTTTCTTCCCTTTCTTGGATCGCATGGAGTGGATAATTTCTTGCATGATCACTATGTTATCTCCTATTTGCCTTCTTGGCACAAAGCTGGATTGTAGTGGGGAAATCATACTTGGCAGAACTGTTTTTAGTCTATTCACAATGCATTTCATCACCAACTTATAGACCACATTGCACAATCCAATTGGTCTGAACTACGTAAAAGTTTGCGGATTGCTAATTTTTGGTATAAGAGATATAAATGTATCATTAAGGCTCATAGGTATCTCCTGTCCCCCCCAAGATATCGGCAATCCCTACCAGTGGCCAGTATTGCTAAAAATAGTAAGCATGATACCCATCTGGTCCTAGGGCCTTTAAACCCCCCATTGCCTTGAGTGCCTCACTCACATGTTGGGTTGTGAATTGTTATGATTGATCCTGTATTTGCTTAGTCATAAGGTGTGGAAATAAACCCCAGTATTCAGTCCCTGTTCTGCCTCCTAGGGTTGCATTTCTGTATATAGCCCCTTGAAAAACTTCCTGACCATGTCCCATACCGATTCTTAGTGATCCATTGCTCCTCCATACCCTACAGTGTTTCAATACGGTTAAACTTACGCCGAAGTACCGTACTAGCGTGGAAGTAGCGAGTGTTCCTATCGCCACCCCAGATCGCCTCCACCCTCCATTTCTGCATCCAGAAGGTTTCAATTTGATCTAAGACTTCCCTCAATTGTGCTTTGAGCTTTGTCTTTAATTTTAGTAAATAGCGATGATGCCCCTCATTTAACTTTCATTGAATGCCTTGAATTCGTCCCTAGAGCTTCCTTTTCCTCCTAAACAAGTTACCAAACACCTCCTTGTTCCAGGTGCTTAAGGCACTTAATAACGATTGCAGTGCTGGCACGATCGTAGTATTATCATTCCAATTCTCCCGTAATGTGCTCTCAAAGTCGTCATGGGAAGCCCATGCCACTTGGAACCGAAACGGCTTTCGTCTGCGGGATATTTGGGCAAAGCCCCTCGTACTCACTGGTTACGGCAGATGGTGAGAGTAATTTTGGAGAAGGTGCTGCACCGCTCCCTCCTGGAAGCAAGTTCGCCACTCCGCGTTATAGAGAGCCCTGTCGAGACTTACACATTTTTTAGTAGACTCATTATTGCCCCTAATCCAAGTGAATTTGTGTCCCCAAAATCCCAAATCGATAAACCCATTATTTTCTATCCAGTGCTTGAACCCGGCACATTGCCTGAGCATTTTAATGCGTCCATGATTCAGTTCTTCTAGGTTGATGGTATCATTAAAATCCCCCACAAGTAGCCAGAGATGGCGTACAGTTGCACCAAACTATTGAATGTCTGCCTAGAATGTTTCTCTTTCTTGTTGGTGAGGGCTTGCATAGACCGCTGTGAATATCCAACGCATTTTTCATCCCTTCATCACCCACATTGTGATAAATTGTTTTGTGACTGGATGATCTCAATATCAACATCTTGAGAAGCCCATAATATCCATATCCCCCCGGAACCCGCGAGCTTCGCTACGGTACCAGCGGTCGTATCCGCTCCTCCGGCAGACCTCTTCGGCTTTGTCTTCACTAATGTGAGTTTCTAATAAGGCTACAAGTTAAGGCTTATGAATCCTGATATATTCTTTAAATTCTTACAGAAAAAACTTGTTACCCACCCTACATATATGCCCTACTAGGATTCGTTTGTCCTGACTTGGTTCCCCTCCCCGGAGGGTTGTGTCCTACTCCTCACGATTAGGATTCATAATAACACCATCCGGTTCATACGGTATGTGCACCCGTTCTCCTTCCTTCCACCCTTACACTGGTAGTAGTCGTTGTATCTAACCATGGTTGCCCTTGAATAGGTGTGCCCTTTGCGTGCCATGATCTAGGTCGGGCTCCACTTGCAGATATGCATACTCTACCTTGTGGTGCTGGAGTGCCATTTCTCGAGATGATGATGGGGCTCCCTGTAGTTCCCCGACCCCTGGTGCGTCCCCCATCTCTTGACCTCTTAGTCCTCCGATTTTTGCATTTCTTTCACTGGTATTAGACATGACAACATTCCTTTCAACCTGTTCCTCAGGGACTTGCTCCCGTGCCCTCCGTGGCATCAGAGCTATGCTTTGGATACTTATCTCTTCAGGTGCGCTTTTTGATTCTTGACCTACACTTTAAGCAATCTGCTCTCTCCTTTGAACTATTATCACCCAAGAAATAATCACCTCTCGTTCATCAGTAGCCTCGATATTTTTCGTTTACATCTCCTAGTCCCGTTCCCCACCATCAGACGCGACCTCTGGGTTGTCCTCAGCAAACGCTCGGAATCTGGAGCCCACACTCTATTCTCGAGGCATTACCTCCGGTTATATGCACATTAATCTTTTTGGCTGTGACCTTTAGGCCCCATCTTGATTTGCCCCTGCTGGCTTTTCCCCATTTTCTTGGCTTAAGTGGCCTCGAGGGGCACTCTAGCTTTGTTTTGTGTTCCTTCTCTGTGGTTTTTTCCACCATCATCCATGTACCATATGTTGCTTCCTCCTTAGTTGGATGTTGTTCCTGATTTTGAGCTTGTTTTGGTTGGCCTTGCACTTGTTCTATATTTGGAATAGGTGCCCCTAGAGGGCACATGTCCTCTCTATGACCCTGTTTCCCGCATTCGAAGCAAATCATTCACAACCCCTCTTATTGTATCCTCTAAATCCTCCCATTCAGACGAAACTTTGTTAGTAGGGGCTTTGTGAGATCTAACTCTATCCATAGTCACGTGAATTATCCCCTTTCCATGTGAGCGGTGGTGTTGTCAAGTTTTAACACCTTACCAATCTTACTATCGATCTTGTTAAGCAAGAAGTGCTTATTGAAGTATTTAACTCCTAGTTTCGGGATTCGCACCCACACAGCGAGTTTCGTAATCTTGTCTTCCTCACGCACAAAATTTGGCACCCACTTTTTGATAACTAGGTAGTTATCTCCTCTCATCCATGGTCCATCTATGAGTACATGTTCATAGTCATCCCTATTCATGAATCTTGTCACGTAGTAATCAAACCCCATGTCAATGAGGGAAAAGTCACATTTTAGTTCCCATTTCGTTTTGAGTCGCTTCTTCAGTTGCATGTAGCCCACACCTTTATCAAACAGTTTCACAATCAGTGCATCCTTCCAGGGTTCTCTGAGCATTCGTTTTTCTTGTGCCGTAAGGAGAATCATAGGGCATGTAGGGTCCTCTTCTACCAATACTTCATCATCCTTCGACACATCATCATATTCCCGCAATTCCCACATAGGGTTTTCTCGCACTTCCATATGCAGGTTGGGGTTGTTCCTCTGAAGTGTATCGCGATTCGATAACCCGACCTGAAGACGAAGCCCCTATGCACTCACCCTCTAGCATCTAGGGATCCGGGGGAACCAACGTCCATGTTTTTGCCAAGTTCGACGTCCTCTGTCCGATCACCGTTAATTGGATCTCGCATGGCACGTTTCATCTTCTTCATGGTTTGGTTTGGTTGACCATTGTCCGCCGTCCCATGATTCGCTTGGTTCAGGTTCACTCCTCGCCACGCAACACCATGCTCCATCGCCATGTCCAGTGGGGCCGCACCCATGACGGTGCCTCCCCCCAGATTGCTGTCAGCGCTGCCAGGGTTCCCCAGCATCGCTGCCTCTCGCCATGCGTCCTCCTTGTGCCACTATCCTTAGGGTTCTCATCTCTAGGGTATTCCCTCCATTCCCTTGTTAATTATAATACATTTATTCTGTGCCTGGTTAAACTCTTATCTTTAGTGTATTCGTTTTTTGAATACAAAAATAGCTCGAATTTTAAGATATGTGAAAAACTATTACTTAATCAAAGATTTTCTTTCCAAAAAGGACAATATTCATTTAAAAACTCATTAAAATATCTCTCGTTCACTCTCTATCTCTCTCTCTCTCTCTCTCTCTCTCTCTCTCTATAAACAAAATAAACCCATTGAATTTCTTAAAAGAAGGAGTTAGTCAATTACAAACGGAAGGTTTTATTTCCAAAAAAAATTTATACAATTAATTACAACTCCAAAGATTTTCTTTCCAAATTAAAAGAAGACAATGCTCAATAATTATGAAAGTTATATTATATTACTTTATCAAAAAATTATATTATATTGCTAAACCTACTTCCAATATTACCAAAAATAATATATTATATTACAACATTGCAATTCTATGTAAACAAAATACCGAATAAAATTAAATAGTGATTCATTTCAATTGGTAGGAAGCAAAAGATTACTAATCTTGATAACATTGATCAATGAGTTTGAAACAACACCATTTAAACGTTTTGTGATAGTTAATACACTTTCATTAAAACTTGAATACCTATGTTAACATTGGGACCATCTTTAGTTTTACATGCAAATACTATACCTGCTTATGTTTATAGGTTATTGAGAAATGTTGATGTTATTTTTAGTGATACTTTTTTTTTTTTAGTGGCTCAAACAATATTTCGACAAATCACATAAATTATGAATATATTTTACTCTAGTTTTTACATATAGTTCTTACAATTAGAAAACTCAAAATTTTTCCATATATCGCATGGGTATAGAAAAACAAAATAAAGTCTCCTAATTTTTTTAACATGTTACTCTAACACAATTTACCCTTTTGTAAACAAAATTATCTTTAGTATTAGAAGATATTAGAAGATAATTCATTATATTTTAATAATGTATTATACCATAACTTTTAAACAAAAAAATATCATGCATTATATTACGAAGATTCTAACAATGTATTGTCCAAGTAAATCAATCGTATAAATAATTAACACATAATAAGGATATTTTTCAAAAAACTCAAAAACTCAAAAACTATCCGATGCATCACACATGGGAAAATATACTAGTTATTATTATTACAATTAAAACTCATGAGATTTTTCATGCATTATATGGGGTACAAAAGTATTAGTTTAAGATAAAATCCTATGGAAACATGTATTGCAATCAGCACATATATGTGGCTCCACCGTGTTTCATGATATTCATCAAAAATTATATTATGCTATAAAGATTAAAGACCTTCAAGAAATATCTTCCGAGGATACTGACATGTTCGAACGCCTATGTTAAGCACCACATATAACCTCCAACGTTGACTCTTTTGTACGTATGATAAAAGATAAAAGCAGACAAAAAATTCCATTCTCACATATATAACACTCATTCTTAACTTAGCTATTAAAAGCTTACCAATTCCATGTCATCAACTTTTTTTATTATTTTTTTATCAAAAAAACTTTTTTAATTATTTTTATTGTGATAGTATTTTAATAAATAAAAAAAGATTTTCATATCAAAATAATCCAAACTTTATGGGTATTGGATGAAAATAAATCCATTTTTGAACATGGATTTCAACAATCCCAACTTTCACTATACTTGACAACAATACACCACCACCAAGTTAAGTTTGGTAAAACTCATCTGCGCTGTGATGTGGTAGGTTTTTTACTGACATAGCTTGTCCTTCAATCAAAAACACAGTTGTTTTTTTTTTTTTATGAAACTCCACGTCAGCAAAGAACTCACCCTCTCCACCCCTTTCCCTCCCCCCTCCCTCCTCATACTTGCTAAACCCCAATTTAATTAAAAATCCACTTTATTCCCTCTCCCTATCTTAAAGTCCATTTTAATTGAAACCTAGTTTATCCTTTCTCCCTCTTTCTATCCTTCCCATTCATCTACACCTCTATCTCCTAACGCAAAGGCAAAGTGATTGAGAATTTAGGGCTTTTTCTTTCAAAACAGAGAGGGGTGAATATGTGAAAGTGGATCATTGGAATTTTAGTGGGTGTTTTCAAGTTTGATCATCAATTATAGGAGATTAGTGAAGAAGAAAGGGTGATTGTTCACAGTTGAAGTTGCAAGGGAAATTTTATTAGAAATTGAAGGTCTAGGAGGCAATTGTTTGATGGTTTTGTGCTTTTGTTAAACTTTTGCGTTAATTGTGTTAATGGGTTCACCTAGGGTTTAAACAGTTGGAAATATGTGTTTGAATAAGTCATGAAAATTGATAAAAAGCTGATGTCTATAATTCTGTTTTGTGGTCATTGAAGCGTACTAAAATCTGTGGAAATGGAGGAAGATGAACTAACCTTGCATCTTCATCATGGAGGTAGATTTGTAGAGGGTAGAAAGTTGAAATATGAAGGGGGAGACATTAGAAGCGTATACCCTTTCAACATGGGCCATCAATTTTCTAACTCTTTAAACCCTAGGTGAACCTGCTAACACAATTCACTCAAAAGTTTGACAAAAGCACAAAACGATCAAACACTTACCTCCTAGATCTTCAACTTCCTATAAAATTCCCCTTGCATCTTTAAATGTGAACAATCACCATTTTTCTTCACCGATCTCCCATAACTGATGGCCAAACTCAAAAATACCAACTAAAATTCCAATGATCCACTTTCATAGACAAGCCCTCTGTGTTTGAAAGAAAAAAAACCTCCTAAATTCTCAACCACTTTATTTTTGTGTTAAGGGACTGAGGTGGGAAGGACAGCGAGAGGGGGAATGGATAAACTGAGTTTCAATTAAAATGGAATTTTAGAGAGGGAGAGGGAATAAAATGGTTTTTAATGAAATTGGGGTTTAAAAAATCTAAGGAGGAAGGGGAAGAGAGAAGGGTGGAGATGGTGAGTTTTTTGCTGACATGGAATTCCATAAAACAAGAACCAACTACTTTTTTAGTTGAACGAGCAGCCATTTTATTCCCTAAAAACCTAGCTATTAAGTAATAAATAAACAAAACATACATTCAAGAGACATATAGACTATAAATTTAGCTTGGTTCTCATTTTGCACCCCACACAGCACCGTGATATGATAGGTATACCTTGGTGCTTTTTGCAAAGTATATTGACTCTTAATGCTAGGCTATAACCAGGCCAAAAGGTCATCTTTACTTAGTTAATGGACTTCCCTTTATTAGAAGATCAACCTCACCTCTCTTTTCTTTTGTCTCCCTTTTTTCGCATGTTTTCTTATGCTTGTTTGTCCAAGTGGGCAGTTCTTGGCTTATTAGGCCTTGAACTCCGGGATGAACAATTTAGTAGATATTTGAGCCTTCTCTATAAATAGGGGTTCTATTTAGATGTGTAAAACACTTATTTCTGCCCAAATAAAGGTACTCGAGCTAAGCTCTCTCCGACACTCATGTTTTTCTCTATTTTTTTTTCTCCATATTTTTCCCACATTTGTTTTTTGTTTTTTTTAAGGTAAAGTTGAAAGGCAACTTGCCAAGTGGAGTACTCTCAAATCCGAATTGCAACAACTAACACCAAAAGTTAATGGTCAAGTGTACAAGGTAGGTACAAAATCACACACATGAGATAGAGTTATTATGAAAAATGGGAAATTACACTATAGATAAGTGTTCTATCATGCATTTTGTACCTATATGCAAGCTAGCAAACAAGCCATTAGAGGTCAAAAACCAATAACAAAAGGCACAAAAGTAGCGGCTGCTTCTTGTTATGCTCAATTATTGTGGATAAGACAATGACTCAATGACTTTTCTATTGATACGGGATGCATTCCTATATTTTATGATAACACAAGTGCAACTAACATTACCAAAAACCCATGTGAACATAAAAAGACTAAGCATATTAATATACGTCATCATTTTTTGAGAGACAATGTTGAAAAGGGCTTAATTTCATGAATTTTTATGCCACTGATAAGTAAATTGCTGGCATCTTTACCAAGGCATTGAGTAGAGAGCAGTTTGAAAGAAATAGACTTGAATTGGGTATGATTAAAAGAACTTGAGCATGCTTGTTTAACCCCAATGATTGACTAGTTAAGGGTTTTTAGGCCAAATAAATTGTTACAATGGATGCATTCAATTTTTGTGCTTTTACTGGCATATGTACGGAATGTAACATGCTGACACTCGTTAAGGTCTAATGATATTGCCTTTAGTGTCCTGAAACACCGAGCTTTTAATAGTAAGAACAGACTCTTGGAATAGACCTGACCACTGTTTGTATCATATGCTAACCAAGTGGCGTTATTATAGGAATGTTGGAAATCGAAATTTCCTTTTTTATTACACCTAACCTATAATTTATGCCATACCTAGTGTAATGATGTGCTGCATGCAAAACATTCTCTCTCTTCAGGAAGGGCCGAAATAAACTCTCCCATAAACTCTCTCGATTTTCGGGCCACTCATGCTCGCCATTAAATCCCTCCACTCTCTCTCTCCATAACCCATCCATCCATCCCTCTCTGTCTACCAAGAACCCGATTTCCCTCTCTTTCCTTAAACCCCTTCAAAACCCTCACTCCAAATCACCTCAAATCCTCACAATGGCAAGAACTCATGGCGGTCAAGCATCCTCCAAGCACAAGAATCACTATGAGACCAACTATCAAGAAAAGGGGCAGAATTGGGATGAGTTCTGAGTGAACATCACTGGCACCTTCATCGCCACAAATGATCTCGATTGGTATGGAAACCCCTCCCTCACCTTCTTTTTCAATTAGTCCCTAGAGCTTGGACTTAAGATCAGTAGACTTAAACCCTGATATGATACCTTTGGTACACCCAATTATAGGTTGGGTGATTGTGGTGTATGACTCGGTTGTGGTCGAGTCTAGATTAAGGGGGAATGAGGCCGAATCAATTGGGGAGTCTAAGGATTATGATGTTGGGCATGTTGGTAATGAATTTACTGTTGAAGATGCAAAGGATAGTGATGAGGATGAACCAATTTTGTGGTTCAAATGAACTGTTCTAGCCAAGCCCCAAACCACAACCAAACTGACCTTTAAACGCCAAACGAAGACCACCACCTCACCCAATGTACCTCTTACTGTATCCTTATCACGACCTCGAACTCCAAGGTCTAGTCCTCCCATTGTGCTACCCCTGCCAGAAGACAGAATTGAAAGCCTTGTCAATAAGAGCAAACTGGCCCTTAAATCCTCCAAAACACCCACCAAAACACCCCTCAAACCAGTTCCATCCAAGAAACCTACCCAAAAATGGGTTGCCCCAGAACAAGTGTCCGAACTGGTTGAAGAGTCTAATGAACCAAAGAAGAAGAAAATTAGAAAAAACATGACACTTACTAAGAGATATAAGCATGTCCTCCATAAATCTATGATTTGGGGGAAGGTAGTTAAGGTGTCATACTTTCAGGAACAAGGGCTAGGGGTGCTCTTAGAGAAGCTAGAAGCTCAGGGATGGTTAGACCTATTCAGGGATACTAAGAGAAGATGTTCAGTTCTAGACTTGGCTGAGTTCTATACGAACAGTGTTGTCACCAATGGAGTAGTGACGAGCACAGTTAATGATCATGACTACAGTTTGATGCTAAGAAGTTAGGTGAGTTACTTGGAGTGTCCTCCGAAGGTTTTGATGCGTATGTGCGAGAGGACAAGAGCGTCTTAGGTGAGGAACGGCTGTTGGAATTGACCCATAAGCTAGCCCAAAAACCCCATCTAACTGTGTCTCGGTCTGTGAGAAAGGGTGAAATGATGCCAATGCATCGACCGTTATTTTGGTTTGTGATTAAGAATATTGTTCCCCGAGGTCAGGGACGTAACCTTGCTGATCTCGTAGACATGTGCTACACTGATTTGTTGGATAGGGGTGAGCAAATTAACTTGCCCGCAATCATGATTAGCCGTATTGGGAGAATTGCCAATACGTCCAAGGATCATGACATGGTGTATGGGTTCTTGCTGACGTCAGTGTTTGAGAAGCTTAGGATTCCCTTGCATAAGAGAATAAACTTTCAGATCAGTAATGAGATTAGCAAAAGCACGTTCATTGGGTGTGGTTTCAAAGTGACAAAAGATGGAAGTGCAACTTCAGAATAGGGGCTCCAAACACCACTTGGACCTGTTCCTAGTGAAACCGGCACATTCAACGCTCTCACAATTGATACACTATTGTAGGACCAGATTATATTAAAGGGGGACATAGCCAAAGTAAAGCAGGCACTTATAGAGGAAAAAGCTCTCAATGCCAAACGTCATGAGGATCTGCTGAGTGCCCTTCTTGCCCTCACAGCCAAATTCCCTCATCCACCTTCCTCTACCTGAACATATTCCTTTCCTGTTTCTAACACTGTTTTTCAAACACTTGGTTATGTATGTGACTACTAATGGTTTATGGTTGTTTTTGGATGTATAACTTTACTTGTTACATGTGTTATTTGTTTGTGCGTGACTCGGATGGCCAATATCATTACTGTACCATATACTTGAGTGTATCGCTGTTACTCTTACATTACCGCTTTGGTGGTGATTGCATCCAAACTGGATTTTCGTTTCTGGTCTCCTCACCCTTTTTGATGATGTTAAAAGGGGAAAGATGAGTATGACCTTG
>NCQV01121201.1:0-15593 GCA_002740545.1 Lophocereus schottii
ATTTGTGACCGAATCAGTCACAAATTCATTTTCCAACCAAGGGTTTTGTGACCATCGGGTTCGGTCACAATGTCGGTCACAAATGTCGTTTGTGACTGATTTTCCATAATTTGTGACCGCTTTTTCGGTCACAAATACGCGATTTCCTAGTAGTAGCACAGAATTAAATTCATTTTGGATCAAGTTTATTATCATATGACTTAACCTGTAACATTTTAGAGATAAGTTAAACTCGAGTTGTTTAGGTAATATACCCTGCGGGCTACCATCCGGCCGTCCTTGCTTCTCATGCGTAGCTTTGTCCTTAAAGGAGGGAGGTAACACCCTAACTGCATAATGGTTTCCGCTGGTTTCAATACTCATTATAACATGTAATTTAAAGGATAACTGGGCTGGTGTGTTATACATGACTCCCCTCGTTACCTCACTATAGCAAGTTTTTGAGCAAAGGTTCACTAAAAATGAAAAATTGGTACACTTTTATCAAGGAATGAGCACACATCTTGATATCACTACTTTTTCTCCAATTAAGTCACAATATAATACCAAATTATTATCAATAGGATAAGGACTTGAATTCTAAGTAGCAGGAAAAAAAATAAGCAATAATATAAATCTATTGCTAATAGATCGCTGATCAATGTTCATGTATCACCAATCAGACAAGGATCCAATGGTAAGCAATGTCATTTAGTTTGTTCCTCACCGATGATATTCCTATTGATCACCATTCAAGATAGTATTAATCGCCAACTACATAAGGACTAGATTCTAACCAATGAGTAAAAACAAAAACATAACATTTGCACAAGTAATCACATATTGATCAGTAATCACATAATCATTTATCACTAAAACACATAACCATTAATCACTAATCACATGTCTATTGATCACTAACCAAATAATACACTAACTTGCCAATGTATCAATTATCATCCAATCACTAAACTATGAGCTATGAGGGAAGAAGTAGACATTTACACAAGTGATCACAATTTGACCACCAACCACTTAGCAATTGATCACTAGTCACAAGACTATTTATCTCCAAGTACATAACCACTGATTACCAATCATAAACATATTAATTACCAACTACATAGCCATTGTTGACCAAGCACATACCTATTGATCACTAACCAAAAAGTCCACTGAGTTGTCAATGCAACATTTATCATTCAAGTACTAAATTATAAGCTATAAGTAAAGACATGAACACTTACACAAATAATCATCAATTTATCACCAACCACATAAACATCGATCGCAAATGACATACCTATTAATCACCAACCACATAGCCATTTATCACCAATCAAATACCTAATAATCATTAACTAGAGAATAAACTGACTTGCCAACACCGCACTTATATTCGAAGCATTAAATTATAAGCCATGATAAAAGAAGTAAACATTCATATAAGGATTCACATATTGATCGCCAATCACATAAGCTTTGATCACCAATGTCATGCTTAGTATTGACCATTCATCATCCAAGCACTAAATTACAATGCATGATCGAAGAAGTAAACATTTAAAGAAGCAATCACATATAGATCACCAACCACATAAGTATTGATCATAGAGCACATACCTTTTGATAATTAACTAACTAATACAATGAGTTCCTAAATGCGTCACTTATTATACAAAGGATTGATTAGGGATATCATGTATCATCCACGTCTTTAAAGTTGGTGAAAACATATTCAGAGATGAGTAGCTCATCTTCAGACAATTTGTAATCTAAAATTGTTAGCTGGATGACATATGGCAAGTAATAACCTCGTTATCCCAACAGATGGTCATACTTTCTCCTCCGTTGCAAGCGGTATGGTTCTAGCCATAACCTCGTTATCATCATTTTCAGTCTGAAGCCCTTCGTTTGCTTTAGGTTCAGCCTTCAAATGTGGTGGCACTTTAGGGTTGCTACCATCACATCATTTCTGCTCACCCTGAGCTATGGCAGTTTATCCCTTATACTCAACTACCCGTTTGGTAGCCGGTGTGCTTGTTATTTTGCTACCACTACTACTCTGCACAGTGCGCTTAGCCTTGTTGGTACCTTTATCTGTTCATCACCACTTTGTTTTTCAAGCCCTGTGTTTTCGTTGCCTACTTTTGTTATTGGACTAGCTGGTTTACAATAGTAGGTTTACCTGTTTGTTTAGCACCTGCATCATGCATAGTAGGCTTGGTCCTTTCAGAGCTGTTAGTTTTATTGCTGTGGGTTTAGTTACCATGAGCCTTCACTAGACATTCTTACTTGCTCTATTACGGTGGTTGTTTGGTAACGGGAGGAGATAGTGTTTTTGCGTCGCTCTTCTACTGCATAATAGGCTTTTTTATCTTAAAAGTCTTCATCCTAATGTCACCTTGTTAAGTAGTAGGCTTTTCCCCCATTTTGGACTTGTTCTCAAGCGAGTTCTTAATGCTCAATTCACGATTCACCTCAGTAGGGGTCCTTAAGGTGAATCTCAATAGAGCACCACCATCATCGTGATTATCAGCATCCTTTTTCCTGATAATATTCGGATTAAGAGGGGATATGCTTGCTGGCACTAGATTTTGATTGTCCGGTTGACTAGATCCCAATCCTAGACTAAATGAAGGCATGCTGTCATCTTTATACTCCTGCTTCGCTTGATCCATCATGACTTCCTAGTGGTGGTCATCCCTTTTAAAACAGATGCTTACATCTGCCATGGACATGGTCGCCAGCATTGGAGTCTATCTCTCTACTTGACTAAGTCTGAGTATAGGGCTGAATGAAGGCCCATTGTCGTCCTTGCATCTCTTGCACCTTCGCAAACGCTATATAAGCTACCTGAAGCTCTGCAGCAGCCTCCATCACACCTATTGTGTTAAAATCTTGAGCTTGGTTGATTGCAGGCACTCTTTCCTCACACGCCTCTTTCCAGGATTCATGACTTTCAGTAGGGCAATCATAGAAAAAGGAGATCATTGCCTTCTCTTCGTCTTTTCTGTGGTAAAGAGATTTATTTTGCTTGTACTTGTTACATATGTAATCCATGATGGTGATAAAATTTATGTAAGCTAATGCCACATGTTTTGTAGCATAATCTATCTTCTAAACGCCTTTTAACATTTTTTTTAAAATTTAGATTTGCTAGCTGATCACGGACAATACGTCATTTGATCACTTGTCATATGACTACTGATTACTCACTAAACAAGCACTAAATCATTTGTGATAAAGAGAAAACTAGGTAGTAAGTTAAGTGCTCAATAATCTTATAATATTGATCACTAATAACATTAGCATTGATTACCACCCACATAAGGACTGAATTAAAAGTAATGTAGAAAACAAGTTAAACATTAACTCAACTGATCATTAATCTTATGTCTATTATACACTAATCACATAAGAATTGATCACCAATCTTATACCCATTGATAACAAATAATATATGTAACGATCACTACACACAAAAGCACTGAATGTAAACCAAAAATGAAAGAAAAGTAAACATTAATTTAAGTGATCACTAATGTTATCGATAATGATCCCCCAAAACATGACTACTAATCACTTAGCAGACATTCTGCACAAAGACTGATTCTAAGGGTTGGGCATAAGGTTGATATTAGTCACTAATAATATATCTATTGATCACTAACAGCAACTCCACTGATTGTTATCCAGACAAGGACTGGTTCTAAGGGTTGGGCATAAGGTTGATATTAATTACATCAAATTCTACCTTGTTTGCATCTTCAGCAGCTTCATGTTGAGCTTGTAGTGGTTGTGGGAAATCCAACGCTGGTGCAACCGTTACTATATCGACAACCATCTCCTCAATGCCTCTCTACATTTTTTTTTAAAAAAATATGTTACCTTATTAAACTTTAAGCAATTAGGGGAAAAAGTAAACATTTATTTTGTTTATCTATAACATTAACACATTTGATCACTAATCACATCATTATTGTTCACTTAATAGACAAGCACTGAATTACGAGCATTTGAACATTAAACAATAAACTGAGTACTTAACTTATACATCTTAATCACTGAAAACATCTATTGATCACTACCACATAAGAACTGAATTGAAAGCAATAAGGGAATAAAGCTAACATTAAGTTAGGTTGTAATACCCCAAATACACATAACCCACTGTTTGCGTTCTCTCCAGTAATTTCACCAATTAGAAGTAATAACCCAATCATGGGGCATTACTGCCATCCAAAAAGGATAAGGCTTTGGTTATAAACAATAAATATGACAAAGTTGAACATCGTTTACCACCACAAGGCATTTATACAATCACAAACCAACAAAACCATACATAAACAGTTTCTATCCCAAAGTTTATGCCAAAATATAGTAACTCTTTATACAGCAAACAGTTCTAACATCTAAATATTTTGCACTACAGTGCTAAGCATTTCAGCACTAATACACCATTGTCCCTTCCAGACTTCCTTGCTCACTTATCTCTTTCAATCGGCCTGCCTGCTTGAGGGTGATACACTAAGTATTTGCCAAAAACAAAACATGAAAATATTTTGAACTGTGAGCTGAACCTCAATACATGCATTCCTGTGTTGTTAAATATTCATTCGAAAGCTGGTTGCACTCGTATTGCAATTCACTTTAATTTGAAATAGAGAATGAGATGAATATAAAACTGCATTGTCAATTATTATCTGATAGTGAATCCTAGTAACTGTTACGATCTGAAGATAGGTGTACACCTGCCAAGCCGATCGGGAGACCTGGCCTGAAACTGCACGGGTAACTGAAGGCCAATGCCCTGCAACTGATAACTGATGGGGTCACTAGTTATGTGACAAATTAATGATTAAACTAATTCATTTATGTACTTACCAAAACCTTATAATTTTGATAAATACATGCTGATTTGGAAAGATCAGGCAATGAACGTACATAGTACTTTTAATGAAATTCATTGGATTTAATTACGTACAAAAATGGGAGAAAATGATATATTAGGACCTAACTCTGTGCAAAAATATCATTATAGGAACACATACTTAGCCAATGTACTTATTTTCATAGTCGATAGTTTTATTTAAAAAAGTAAAGGCTTGATAAGGGCTAAAATAAATAACTCGTAACTTAATCTCTCAACCTCAGCTTGAGACCTAATACCTAATATAGAAAGGTTAAAAAGTCCTACAAAAATTTTACTTGCAAAGCAAAATATGATTCCCACAATAGGGTTCCCAAAATTGGGATAGAATACAACCAAGCAAAACTTCGGTCTATCCTAGTGCAATCCTGGCAAAACGACCATAACTTTTACCAAAGAAATCGGATTAAAGAGATTAAAAAGGCATTTGAAACATAAATCACTCTCGATCTACCCACTCAAATTACAATTTTTTAATGGGCCAAACAGTGCCGGTTTAATCATAAAGTGACCCCTGTTTTCAATCTGTTCACAGCCCTGTTGTTTTTGTTTTCCCCCTTCTTTTCACCTAATTCACCATCTAAAATCACTACTTAGAATCATTTAACAAAGACTCAATCCTTTTCATCACCTTACAAAGCCAGATTACTCAATTTCACTCTATAAACATCTGCATCAAATTTTGAATTCTCCTCTTTCTCAAACTTACTCAAAAACCCATCTATAGTTTTACTTATTTGCATAAATGAGCAAAATGGCCTCTTTGTAATCAATTAGATAAATTCCCATAATCCGCCCTTTTTATAAGCATCACACCAAAACATTTTTCCAAGTTATAAGACACATCAAAGATTCGTTTAACATCCACGTATACACAAATAACATGTTTGATACTAAAAGAAGGTCAAACCATGCATAATCATTAAGACCCTAGCTTATGGTCAACTTAGACTCACCTTTAACTCATCCAAAAACACATCAACACCACCATAATCATTTATGATGCTAAAGATTACCAAATCAAATACAAAACAATCCATAAACATCACTTAAAGCTTAAGCTTGCATGATCATGAACTATCTGAACTCCCACATACTTTTAAGCTTCACCAACAATTTAAGCACCAAAAATAACTCTTATTTCTATGAAAACAACATGATCAACAATCAAAATAACAAAACAAGAATCAAAATCAAGATACAATCAAAACCAACAAGAACAAGGCTCGGGCTTACTTACTTTTCTTGAAGAAAAAGGGGTTTAGATGAAGTTTGATGTTCGTGGGAGTGCAAGGTGGCTAGTAATGGTTGTTTGGTGGCTGGAGGGAGCTGCTCTAGTGGTGGACTGGTGGCTAAAATAGTAACAAGGAGGGGAGAGGGCAGCCAACTATGAGAATAGGGAGAAAGGAGGATGGGTTGTGAATTTTTTTTTTTTTTTAACTAGGCTAGAAATGAGCTAAAAAAAAAACTTGGTTGCATTTTTATCCCTGAAAGTAGCTTTTACTAATTATTTTAGGCGTAATCAAAAGGGAATTAGCTAAATCAAAGCATAACTTGTTAGGCCCTGTTAGGCTTCTATGATTTGGGCCTATTATGCAAAAATACCTCTATGAAATCAAATTTTTCCATAACTCGGGATAAATATTTAGGTTGTTATGATCCATAGTTTAATGTTTTGAAACATTTTCTTAGGGTCATCTATCGGTTCACCCGAAATGTCGTGATAACAGAAAAAAAAAGAATGACAAACTGTGGCCTAAATGAAGTTTTCCTCGTCGGGATGATTGAATGCGATAAATAATTATGGGAAAATCATTAACATGAGGTAATTAAATAAATAAACATAATTTAGGGTTAGGCTATTACAGCCCTCCCCTTTTAAAGAGTTTCGTCCTTGAAACTTATGAACTTTACTATGTCATGCAAGATTACCTCAAATAAATGTGGGTTCTTGGCTTTCATTTCCTCTTCGGTCTCCCACGTGGCTTCTTCAGAGGTATGGTTTGTCCAAAGCACTTTGACTAGAGGTATCTGCTTGTTGCACTCCTGCTTAATCCTGCAATCTAGTATTTAGACTGGATGCTCTTCATATACTAGATCCTCAGTGATTTCAGTATGTTCAAATACGATGGTATAGTCCAGATTTGGAATATATTTCCTGAACTGAGAGACATGAAACACATTATGTACGTGTTCAAGTTCTACGGGCAGATCCAGATGGTAAACTACAGGGTTCAACTTTTCCATGATTTCATAAAGGCGAATATATCTCGGACTCAGTTTGCCTCGCATTCCAAACCTCTTGCTACCGCTGGTACGTGAAACTTCTAGAAAAACTTTATCGCCTACTTGACACTCCATAGGCCTCCTTCTTTTGTTAGCATAACTCTTTTATGGGCTCTGGACAGCCTTAATATCCTCTCGAGTTCTTTTTATTATTTCAATAGTTTCCTAAATCATTTCAGTACCTATGATCAATGCCTCATCCAAGTTACAAGCTCTTAGTATGTCCTTTAGAATTTGATTCACTTTTTCGGTTTGCCAATTTGTTTCAGGGTGGACAAAACCACTAAAGTTTAATTTGGTCCCTAAGGCTTTTTGAAGTGCTTGCCAAAAACGTGGCTGGTATCTTTGATCCCTATCTGATACTATGTCTAAGGGGTTCCCACGTAGTGGAATTATCTCCTTACATATAACTGGGCTGGTTTTTCCACTCCCCAAGTATCCCTAACTGACAGAAAATGGGTCGACTTGGTAAGTCGATCGACTATAACCAAGATAGCATTCTTCTTCGAGGTAGAATGGGGTAAACCCATAACGAAGTCCATTGAGATCGAATCCTACTTCAAAATGGAAATTTCTAGAGGTCGTAGTTCAGCCACCAGTTACTAATGCTCTGCTTTAACCTTCTAGCAGATTAGACACTTGTCTATGTATTNNGCAATCTCCTTCTTCATATTATTCCACNNGAATCATTATCTCAAGTCTCTGTGCATCTTGGTGCCTCCTGGATGCACCAAGTAGCAGTTTTGTGGGCCTCCTCCAGGACACATTTCCTCAATTCCTCATTTTTGGGTACACGCAAGTGATTTTGGACTCACAGGGTCCCATTCTTATGTACTGCAAACCCTGGAGAGTTCTATTTCCCTAAATTTTGCTTTGTTCTTTAAAGTTCAGGATTACTTTCCTCGTTTAACTGAATTTCCTCCACTATGGACAACTATAGGGTAAGTGCTGATGATTGAACACTTACTTGCCCATGGGACACTAGTTGAATTCCCATGTCCTTAAGCTCTCTCAAGAGACGCAACTGAGTAATCACAATAGTGTCTGAGCTATGTTGCGCTTTCCTACTCAGGGCATCCGTTACAACATTTGCTTTTCCTATGCGATATTTAATCTGCAAGTCATAGTCTTTAAGCAACTCAAACCAATGTCATTGTCTCAAATTAAGCTCCTTTTGGGTGAAGATATACTTCATGCTTTGATGGCCAGTATAGATCTTGCATGGTATCCCATATAAGTAATGACTCTAAATTTTCAGTGTGAAGACTGCAGCTACTAACTCCTGGTCATGGGTAGGGTAATTTTTCTCGTAAGGCTTAAGCTGTCGAGAGGTATAAGCTACTACTTTGTCTTCCTACATTAGAACACAACTCAAACCATTCTTTGAAGCATAACTACAAATGGTATGGTCCTTACCTTCTACTAGTAGCATTAGGATTGGGGCGGTAGTTAATCGCTACCTTAGCTCTTGAAAAACTCTCTCACATTTCTCTGTCCACTCAAATTTATTCACTTTCTTCAGCAGATTGGTCAGGGGTGAAACTATTTTCAAAAAGTCCTCAACGAACCTTCAATAATAGCTTGCTAAACCCAGAAAGCTTCTAATCTCAGTGACATTGGTAGACTTTGACCATTTTGTGATTTCTTTCATCTTCTTGGGGTCAACTTTAGTTCCTTCTTTTGTAACCATCTGTCCCAAGAATACCATTTCTTTTAATCAAAATTCACAGTTCTTTAATTTGCCACATAATTAATGCTCCCTCAAGGTCTGTAACATCATCATCAAATGATCAGCATGTTCCTTCCTATCTTTAGAATAGAGAAGAATGTCATCGATGAACAATACTACAAACTTATCTAAATAGGGTCTGAAGACTCTGTTCATAAGATTCATAAAGGCTACAGATGCATTGGTGGGGCCAAACGGCATCACTATAAACTCATAGTGATCGTACCTGGTCCTAAACGTAGTCTTGGGGATGTCTTTAGGTTTAATCCTAAGTTAATGGCTCCCTGATCTCAAATCAATCTTAGAGAAGACACCTGCTCCTTACCATTTATTCGAGGTAAAGGGTATTTGCTTTTTATGGTGATCATGTTTAGCTTTCTGTAGTTAGTACATAACTTTAAGGTTCTATCATTTTTCTTAATGAACAACACTAGGGCACCCCATGGTGACATATTTGGTCTAATAAATTCCTTCTATAACAGCTCATCTAACTAGATCTGCAGTTCTTTAAGCTAAGTTAGGGTCATATGATGTGGGGGTTTTGGAGATAGGTTGGGCCCTAGGGATTAACTCAATTCCAAAATCAATTTTCCTCTATGGGGGGTTGTCCTAGTAACTCCTCAGGAAAAACATCTTCAAATTCGCGAACTACAGGAATATTTTTTTACGTTCTCTTCTTTTGTTCAAGTGCAACAGCATAACACTAATATCCAATGCACCCCTGACATAGCAACTTACTTGCTTTCATACCAGAAATCGAGGGACAAGATTTTTCCTTCCTCTGCCCATAAAAACATATTTCTCTCCCTTTTCCTTCCTTTAAAATAACCTTAAGATTGTCGCAGTCAATCTTGGCCTCATAGGTGTGTAAGTAATTTATTCCCAAAATGATATCAGAATTAGGTAGATCAAATTGAATCGAATCCCTAGAGAAGATGGTTCTACCAATGGTGATAGGAACAAGTTTATAGGAGATGGAGAACTCAACCATAGAATCATTAGGTAACTTAATCCTATAATTAGTTTTCATTCTCCTTCCCTTAAGGTTCAATTGCATAGCAGAGGTGGATATAAATGAATGAGTAGTACCTGAATCAACTAATATACATAATAGATTTCAATTTAAAAAGAGAGTTCCAGTGACTACCATACGGGAGGTGGCGGCTCCCTTCTTGCTCATTGCATATGCTCGTCCTACTACTACAGGCCTTGGAGGTGGGGGTCCTTGGCGAGGTGGGGCCAAGCATTTTACTGCACCCTTGTCTACAACCTTTAATCTTCAGCGGTATGAAGCGATGAGGTGTTCAGGGCTTCTGCACCACATGCACTTATTGGTTCCTACTCAGCATTCAGGGATGGTGTGATTTGTTCATTCGTATTTCCCACAATGCTCCACTAGTCTGCAGGACGACTCTTAGGAGGAGCGAGAAAAGGCTTCTTCTGGCTCACACTCTCACTCGGAGCGCCTTACTCAACTTTTCGCTTTTGGTTGATTGAGTTCAGGGCCCTCAACTCTGTCTTCATTTGCCCCACTTTAGCTGCTGACTCACATAACTCTTGGTAGGTAAACATTTGTTACCCACCTATTCATTTCGAACGTAGAAGGCCAAAGCCTCTTCAAACCTCCTCATCTTTAGCCTTTTGGATGACATAAATTTAGGGACAAGCCTAGATAATTCTGTAAGCTTGCTGGCATACTGTATTACAGTCATATCACTACTCATCTTTAGCTTCTTAAATTCTTTCTCCTTTTACCTTTGGACCACAACTAGGTAAACTTTTGCCCTCAACTCCTCCAGGAATTTGCTCCACGGGAATTCAGACTCTACAAGCCTAACCTTAATAGTATTCCATCAAATATTAGTTTCACTAGTCAAATATTATGTCCCAATATTTACTTTCTTTTCTTTTGGAACCTCTACCACTGTAAACATTTTATCCATTCCCCTTACCCACTCCTCCAATTCCACTGGATCATACTTTCTATCATATACTTTAGGGTTGCGTCGTGCTACCCTATCTGCTAATTTGTCATCTTTAAGAGTGGTTTCAGTAGGTACTTGGGGAATCTGCTTTATCAGTTCAGCCACTAAGGTCGGCCAATAGTTTGAGTTTCCAATGTTGTTTGCTAATCTAGGGGGAATTGATGGCATTTCAACAAAATTTGGTGGCATGTTGCATGAAGCTTGTTCAGCCGATCCATACTCTTGGTCCGAGTTATCCTCTATATGACTCTCCGCATTGTTTTCCACTGATTCAGACATTCTGATCATGCATTAAATGAAACAATTCAATCACTAGAATAACTGAATTTATAAGATAGGCATACCCAACAAATGCATTTAATATGGCGCAAATATTATTTCAAATAGAACCCAAAGCTTCATTATATCATTTCATAATTGCTTATTTACATACATAGCTACTTGTCTATATACATGATCAAGAAAAGTATATCACATCTAATTGACTAAGTAAGGTTAGCTCTGACTCCTACCCTAACCCAAAACACTAACTAGTCCCCAGACACTTAATCTGTCATATGCTCAAAGAGAGAAACGGACCATGCCATCACAATCAGACGAATTTGAATTACTATATACAATGTCATATGCTGTACAAAATACGTCTATGAGATCCTACCATGCTATATTTACGCGGGTCTCAAAATGTAACCTACTCAAGTCAGCACTGAAACAACCTAACGATCCTTAGATGGATCATAATCTGGATCAGATTCATCCTCATGCTCCTCGCCTGAGTTAAAGCTACTGTTCGATGCTTTTGCCTCTAGCTCATCAATCTCCTAATCCTTCTGTTATTCTCCCACTTCCTCATCGATCTCCTGATCAATCTGCTACTCCTCCACTACCTTATCACCCTCGTAATCCTCATATAGATCGTCCTCTTCCTCCAGATGTTCCATGAAAGCCTCAATGGGCTCGTTATCCAGACTGAGTATCACAATCTCTAGTGTGTGGGGGAGCTCCATCACTACATAAATCTCCCTAAGATGGGCACGCATCTGAGGACTACCCAGTGCGAGTGGCGATGTTGGTGTCCCTTTACTTGTGCGGGTGGCGCAGGTGGGGAATGTGCCTGGTGTAAGGGAAAAATGTGCTGAAGGGTCTCCATGGTGATCCCCCTTTGCTCGAAATCCTTCTGGAGCATCAACTCCGAGGTGATCATAGCCCAAGCCGCTTGGATCTAAATCCTCGGTCCATCCTAACCTGAGTTCCTCGTCACCATAAAATGATGATAATAGAGTCTAAACTCGATCCACAGGTAAACCGTAGGTAAGGAGCATAATAACCTACATTTGGAACTCAGAGGAAGGGTCCTACGCATGAGCTATTATGCTGGCATGCAACAGTGAAATATGGGTAGCCATAGATGTACAAGGCATCATATTAACTACATAAGGATCTATCTAGCAAGGAAAATACAAATGAGGGGCATGTAGAAGATAAGCAATATATATTTCTTATATCATAAATCTCTAATAGTATACGATATCCCTTACTAATAAACCTTCTCACCGTCTTATATCTAAACTCCGTACTCTGTGTTCCATCAAGAAAATCAAACCTGACTCTGATACCAAAACTGTAGCACCCTAAATGCATATAATCCACTGTTTGCGTTCTCTGTGGTAATTTCACTAATTAGAAGTAATAACCCAATGATCGAGGCATTACTGCCACCCAAAAAAGATAAGACTTCGCTTATAAACAATAAATATAATAAAGCTGAATATCGTTTACCACTACAAGGCATTCACACAGTCACAAACCATCAAAATTATATATAAATAGTTTCTAACTATATCAAAGTTTACTCCAAAATATAGTAACTCTTTGTACAGTACATAGTTCTTAACATTAGAGCATTTCACACTACAATGCTAAGCATTTAAGCACTAATACACCACTAGTCCTTCAAGACTTCCTTACTCACTTATCTCCTTAAGTCAGTCTGCTAGCCTGAGGCTGATTCACTGAGCATTACTCACTTATCTCCTTAAGTCAGTCTGCTAGCCTGAGGCTGATTCACTGAGCATTTACCTTAAATAAAACATGGAAACATTTCCAACTGTGAGCCGAAGCTTAGTACATGCGTTCCTGTGTAATGAAATGTTCATGGAAAAGCTGGTCCCGCATTGTAATTCATTTTAATTTAAAACAGGGAATAAGATGAATGTCAAATTGCATTGCCAATGATTATCTGATAGTAAACCCTGGTAACTGTTATGATCTGAAGATAGGTATACACTTGCTAAGCCGGTCGAGCGATCTGGCCTGAAGCCGCGTCGATAACTGAAGGGTAATGCCCTGTAACTCAGAACTAATGGGGTCTTTAGTTATGTGAAAATGGATTTATTGATGTACTTACCAACACCTTAAAATTTTGATAAATACGTGCTGATTTATAAAGATATTGACAATGAACGTACCTGGTACTTTTAATGAAATTCATTAGGTATGATTATGCACTAAAAGGGGATGAAATGATGGATTAGGCCCTGATTCTGTGCAAAAATATCATTATAGGAACACGTAGTTAGCAACTGTATTCATTTTTATAGTTGACAGTTTTAGTAAAAAAAGTAAAGGCTCAACAGGGACTAAAATAAATAACTCGAAACTTAATCTACTGACCTCAACTTGAGACCTAATTCCCCAAATTAGAAATCTGAAAAAGCCCTGCAAAACATTCATTTACAAAGCAAAATATGATTCCCACAATAGAGTCTCCAAAATTGTGCTAGAATACAATCATGCTAGCTTCAGTTTGTCCTGCGTAATCCTAGAAAAACGGTCATAACTTTCTCCATAGAACTCCAATTAAAGAAATTCAAAAGGAATTTGAAATATAACTCACTTATCTATCTACCCACAAAAAATACAATTTTTAACACGGGCCAAACAGTACCAGTTTGATCGCAAAGTGATCCCTATTTTCAGTCTGTTCACAACCCCATTGTTTTTTTCTTTCCCCTTCTTTTCACCTAATTCACCATCGAAAATCACTCCTTAGAATCATTTAACAAACCCTTGGTCATTCTCATCACTTGAAAGAGCCATATGACTCAATTTCACTCCATAATCATCTACATCAAATTTTCAATTCTTCTCTTTCCCAAACCCATGCCATAATCCTTCTATAATCAATTGGAGAAATTCCTATAATCCATCTTTTTTACAAGAACCACACCAAATCATTTTTCCAAGTTAAAACACACATCAAAGATTCATTTTACATCCAAGTATATACAAATAACATACTTGATACCAAAAGAATGCGAAACCATGCATAATCATTAAAACCCTAGCATATGGCGAACTTAGACTCAGCTTTAACTCGTCCAAAACCACATCAACACCATCATAATCATTTATGATAATCCATAAATATCACCTAAAGCTTAAGCTTGCATGATCATGAACAATCTCAACTCCCACATACTTTCAAGCTTCACCATCAATTTAAGCACCAAATATCAAAACAACATCATTAACAATGAAAAATAACAAAATAAGAATCAAAACTAAGATACAATCAAAGCCAACAAGAACAAGGTTAGGGTTCACTTACTTTGCTTGAAGAAAATGGGGTGTAGATGAAGTTTGGTGTTTGTGGGAGTGTAGGGGCTAAATAGGGTGGCTGGTGGTGGTTGTTTGGTGGCTGGAGGGGGCTGTTTTGGTAGTGGATTGGTGGCCAAAATAGTAGTAAGGGAGTGGAGGGGGCATCCGGATATGGGAGGAGAGAGTAAGGAGGATGGGTTGTGATAATTTTTTTTACTAGGCTAGAAATGAGCTAAAAAAATACTTTGCTGCATTTTTATCCCTAAAAGTATCTTTTACTAATTATGTTAGGAAAATCAAAAGGGAATTAGCTAAATCGAAGCATAACTTGTTGGGCCTTGTTGGGCTTATTGATTTGGGCCCTTGAAGCGAAAATATCTCTTTGAAATCAATTTTTTGCATAGCTCGGGGTAAAATATTTATGTCATCGTGAGCCATAAAATAATCTTTTGAAACATTTTGTCAGGGTCGTCTATCGATTCACCCAAAATGTCATGACAACAACAAAAAAAAAAACGAATTACAAACTAGGGCCCAAATGAATTTTTTGCCACCGAGATGATTAAATGCGATAAATAGTTATGAGAAAATCATTAACATGAGGTAATTAAATAAATAAATATAATTTAGGGTTGGGCTATTACTTAGGTGATCACTATTCTTATGCATATTTACAACTAATCACATAGAGATTGATCACCAATATTGTATGTATTGATCATTGAATAATTGCCAAAAAAAATAGTTGAAAGCTCAAAAATGATATGCTACTTCATCACAAATAACATCTCTATTAATAACCATAGATAGAGGCACTGAATGTCATCCAAAGAGGAAAAAAAGTAAACATTAATTTAACTGACCACGCTTGTGATTTGTAATGATTGCTAATTAGATGGCTGTTGATCACTTAGTAAACAATGAAAAAATTCCAAAGAATTAGGATAAAACAAAAGGAAAAAAATGTAAACATTAAGTATATTGGTGGAATAATTTTATGGCAATTGATCACCATTGACAACTCTATGCATTAGGCATCCACACAAAAACTAAATACCAAGCAATGAGGGAAAAAAGAAAA
>NCQV01121206.1:0-12423 GCA_002740545.1 Lophocereus schottii
ATATATATATATATATAAACAAAACAAATGCTTAAAATTTTAACAAGTATCATTCCACAAAATATTTAAAATAATTAATACTTTTTATTTTTAAAAAGGGATTTAGTCAATACAATGGAAGGTTTTCGTTGCAAAGAAAGATTTTGTAGAACTAATTACAACTCTAAAGATTTTCTTTCCAAATAAAAATACAATGCTCAATAATAATAAAAAATTACACTATATTGCTTTTGATCAAAACAATTATATTATATTACTAATACTACTTTCATTATTACCAAAAACAATATATTATGTTCCAACATTGCAATTTATGTAAACAAAATATCGAAGAAAATTAAAGTTGATTTACTACAAATGTTAGGATGCAAAAGTTCACTTATTTTGATAATATTGATCAATGACTTTTTTGTTTTTTTGAGTTCAAATGAACCACAAAGGCATTACATTGCAATAAGGGGAGGGTGGAATCGAATCTGAGACCTTATATACTTAGAATCTTAATCTTAACCATTTAGCTAAGATCTCATCAATCTATCTTAATAGTTTCAAACAACACTTTCGTTAGAATTTTAATATCCATGTCCACATTGGAGCCTTCTTTAACTTTACATGCAAATACTATACCCGCTTTTAGATGAGTTAGTTGTCTAATAACCTATAAATATTTTTACTTTTTATAATATATTTAAATGAATAGTTAAAAAAGAAAAAGAGTTATCATTTAAAAAAATAATTATTAACACATATTATTATTGTAATATGTGAAAACTTATCAGTTTTTTCAATTTTAAGCTACTAGAGTCCAAGTGAATACTAATAGTTTTTAATCATAAGAGTATCTTCTCTTTTAACTTCTACATTTTTGTTGTGATATTCTTATTACCAAATTACAAGTAACTACTTCATTTGAAAAACTTATAAAATTTTTCATACATCACATGAGTCTTTAACACTAGTTATTATATTATAATTCTTGGTCAATCTTTGTTTTAGATGTGTTGACAGGTGAAAAATAAGAGAATTTTCGAAGGTACAGAAAAAAAATGTTATATCTTTTAACCTACCTATAATAACGTTTTATGTAATGAATATATTTGTCTTTTGCTCACTCACCCACACTATTAAGGTTTAAGTCCAAGTAGCCTTTAATTCCCCTTAAAATTGGCTTCTTATGTACGGATGTAACCCCTCTCACGGGCGTACGTACATGACACCATGAAACTAGTTCCAAGAGCCCCCTTGCACAACTTACTCTTGTACTCTTGTTAAAACCAAAGGAAGGAAGGGGGGGTGGGGGGAGGGATAAAGCTTCTGCCTAGTATAGTGTAGTGTGTAGATCATGCCAATATTATTTAGCGTCACGCGCTTAGTGCTTGGCGAGTTGGCGGTAACATGACATAAGTAGCTGCCATAGTGCCCCTTGAATTATGTCCTTGTTGGTTGTATGGGGAGCACCAATTCAATTATATTGATGGCTATAGAGTTTTTGGTGCCTTTTATTTGTTGAACGTGGAGCCTTACTACTAGTTATAAATTATAAATGGAGGAATGGATCTAGGTTAGTTCATTTCAAGTAATAATAATTCAAATCGAATAGTTGTGAATTATATATGCATTGTGGTTTATGAAAAAGAAAATTCAAATTAAATGGGTTATAAAATTCTATGATCCATATATTTAATAAGTCCTTTAGAAAAAGTGTCATATTAGATAAGAATGATACCTAGCAATAGTGAATGAAATTATTTATGTGTGATTTATTATTATGAGTTAGTCATTGTTCCTATAGGACTATGTCTAATGTCGACCCCCCAATTTATTGTCAGTTTCTCTACTTAAAATCAAGATGTTCATAACGGTCTCTATATATAAGTTTTTTTTTTCCCACATTGAGACTCGCTCTATTTCTCTCACACTTTTAGATACATATGAGAGTACAAAGAATCAATGTGGATTAGACTTCAATCTGAATATTTGATAGCATTTTAAAAAATGAAAACGTTATTAATTTTACTGATCGATACACAAATAAGACATTGTAATTAACCCTCTCTCAGTTTTGGCTAAGGATGTGGCTGTTTCTGCATAAAACAAAAGATGTAACCATCTGCTTCTCATAAGACTAACTTCGATTAATTTGAGATGGACGATCCTAGCGAATAAACACGCACTAACGTAAACACCTCGAATGTAGTAGTATATAGTATTAAACATTTTAAATTCATCTTCTTTTCTAGTACTAGTTTAAACATAAATTTTGAGTTGAAAATAAATTAGACAAGAAATTGAGCAACGAATTTAATCTGTATTGATTTCAAAAGATATGGGTATAATATTTATGTATTTGAGTTTTCAGAATGCCTTGGAGTGAATTAATTTTTATTAACCACCTCTAGTAGGAGAGGGTGATGCTTTATTTGTAGGGAAAGACCCATGTAAGATAGGGTTGGGCAAAAAAAAAAAAATTCAGGTACACAGTTTCGGTCCCGAAACTGATTTGGCCCCGCCAGTTTCAGATTCGAAACTAGTTGAACTGGATTCATAATCGGGTTCAAAATCCTGGAACCGATTGCAACTAGTTGTGGATTCGAGTATTGAAAACGTGGACTCAGAACTAGACCAGTTACGGGTACCCGGCCCAAGCTATTTTTTTTTTAAAAAAAACACTTAGGTATTTATACTAATTGCTTGGGCCTCAAAGGCTCAAACGCTAATTTCATTCCTACATCCCTCAGGGCTCTGACCCCCGACCCTGAGTGCTCCCAATCCCAGACTATCGCAGCTGCCTCTCACTCTCATTCTGACACTCAATCCACGTCATTCTCATCCAACCGGCGAGTCCTTAGCATGTGTCTTCTTCGGCGATAATGAGTGTTTTCGTTTGATCTATGTGTGTCCATCACAGCGATGAGGCCCGTGACTACGTGTTTTTCATCGCTCAGCTCTCCCTCTCTATGTTTGTCTGTTTTTTATTGTAGGTGTTCCCCAGGGAGGCCGTCTTCTCCGGCGTTCTCTCTACTTGGCAACACTGTTGTGTCTTCTCTAGTGACAAGCGGTGGCGGATCCAGACATTTTGGATAGGGGTGTCCATAAATTAATATTGTTACTAACATATACTATTTTTATTTTTTTGGGGTGTCCATAAATCAACATCGTTACCAAATTAATTTTTTTTAGAATTAAAAAAAAATTTTATAATAGAAATTTTTTTTTTGAGCTAGGAGTGTCCCACCCCCTAGCCTCCACAAGGATCCGCCACTGGTGACAGGTACGTGAGCCAGGTTTACTATTCTCACCTCGTATTAAATTCTTTTTTGGGTCCTCTCAATTTTTGGCAAAAAATCGCTTGAGCTCTTTCTTTTGGATAAATTCTATTCCGGACATCAAGGTTTAGGGTAAATAATTTTCTAAATCCATAACTTCAGAAATGATTTTTCAGTCCATCCAACTTTGGTGTAAATAATTTCTGGGACCAAATGTGGCCAAACTAACTTTTAAATTATAAATAATACCATAAGTTTTTTAAATATGCATTTTTAGCCCCAATCATTAAAAACTTACTTTCAAAAATTTTAATTTTGTGAATGTGTAATTTCTCTTATAATTACTACTCGAAGCCTTCTTTCAACTGTTGTCAAAGTCACATCACCAAAAATAATTAAGATAATTAAGCTAATCACTGATTAATTAAGCTAATTAACTGTATTTAATACTTGAATCATCACCTACTTGTCTGCTCCTAGTTATTCACATGGTGTTCATTCACTAGAAGGAATCACGAGGAATCACTTCAGTAGCACCTCAATTAAACTACATCATTGATATAGTTTTAGAATTAAAAGTCGAATTATCTAAAATTGATATTAAAGTTAAGGAAATTAAGAAGCAATTGTTTATTCCGTCTTTCTTAAGTTAATGAGATTAGACATAATGAAAAATCTACTTTAAGTATCAATACTCCATTTCAGCATAGTATTCGATCCTTTCCAAAAGTCCAAAAATAAAACTCCATTTTCATTACATGATATAAAAATTCAAAAAGAAATAGAAGAAAAATCAATTAAAAAATCATCTGAGAAGGCAAAGAAAGAAGAAGAGTATGAAGTATGAGCAATTTAATCCTGAAGAATTACGGGATATGTTTGAAAAATAACAAAATCCAGAAGAATTAGACAAAATCATAGGTGCAATAGTTGACAAACAAAACGTATTATCTGATGACAATGAAGAGACAAATAATATCCAGTTAAAAGAAGCAATATGTCAACAGACGAACCTAATTAAACTAGAAGATCTTAATATTGTACCTTTAGCAGAAATTATAAGGAAACTGGATAAAAAAAATATGATAACATGGTATTTAACGATAAGATCAATGAGATTGGAGAAGAACTCAATATAGGTGAAATTGAGATTAATTTAGTTAACAATGTTGTTCCTAAGTCTAAGAATTTGATAAACCTTTTAGAAGAAATACTCATTTTATGAGACCTAGGTACATTCCAGTAGGCCGTATAACCACTTTTTTCTTCGGATTTATCTCAAAGAAAATTATAACCTTTGAAGAAATTAATCTTACCCCAATTAGCCAAACAAGATACATCCTAAACAATGATGGAGCTAGCTCGTAATAGAGAAGAAATATTTGAGTATTAGAAAAGAGGCATGAATACTGTCCTAAACTTAAATACTAGATGGATTGTTGAAAATTTTCTAAACTGCATCAAACTATAATTTTTCTGACACTGTAGCTGAATGGTAAGATTCATTAAATAAGGACAGTAAAAATGTATTAAGAATGGTAAAAACACAGGCTGCAATGTTCAAAAATCTATGTAAGGAAAATTGAAACCAAATTCATCGGAGCTAAGCTCGCTTTTGAAGAAAGGGCTAGAGAATGCCAGAGAAAGATAAATAACATAGAATTATGGGATATAAGATATCGTGAGAATTATATTGCTGAATTTAGTCAATATTATTACGAAATTGCGCATAATAAAACCAATCTTGGTATGTTTTATGATAAATTACCATATCCAATTAATTCTATAATCAATAAAAAGTATATTGCATAGCTTGAAAAAACAGATGTCATTGACACCTTTGATTCAAGAATATCTTATCTAAGAAAATGGGTCAATGATCAATATCTTAATCCAAAAGCATAAGAAATAAAGAAGTAATTTCTAAATTGTTGGGATAATCGTCACCAATGGGGAAAAAAAACCTTAAAGGAAAAGAAAAAGAAATTTTTTTAAGAAAAAGAGCTTTAATGAGCAAAGGGGATATAAATACAAAAGAAAATATTGCAATAAAACAAGTCTTAAAAAAGGAAGATTTTTTTATGAAAGTCGCTTATTGCCATGTTGGGAAAAACAATTGCGAGTGTTGGGTATGCGGAGAAGTAGGTCATTATGCAAACGAATGTAAAAATAGAAAGAATAACAAACTTATTGAAACTTGGAGAAGTCTGGACTATCTTAGTTAGGATGAAGCATTAGATCTAGCCGTCAAAAATAATAAGGGAATTCTTGAGATTATAGTAGAAGATGAATATGAACAAAGTAATTATGAAGAAACTACTCAAATAATGGAAAGTAATTCAATTAGTCTTGATGATTTTCAAGGAGAAGAATTTGTTGTAGATAATGAAAACGAAGAAATCAAAGGAGATTGGATCCTTCTCATAATCCAAAAAGATATGATCTATTAAAAATATATCTTTCAACTAAAGAGTAAGCACACATGTGAAATGATGGAAAGAGACCAAACTTAAAAGACTATGAGTATGATATAGGAGATGTCAATCCCATTGATTGGGAAAACATCCTTAGACATAACAAAAATAGAAAGTACACGTACATCCGTGTTGAAAGTGTACAAATTCAAATTATTCCATTATAATATTATGGTAAAGATATTGATCTTTATGCTTTGCTTTGTGATATCCAGCATACCAAATTTAATAATCAAATTATTACAAGGATCAAGAGTAACCTATGTAATGGATCAGGAAGATTCAATTGTCGACCTGCATATTATGTAAGCCTAAAAGATAAATTTGTCAAAAACTTCTGATCCTTTAAATTAAAAATAGTTAGAATGGACATGAAAAGAGAAGGATATCCACTAAGGATGTTTTGGAAAACAATCTACAAACTAGATAGTACCAAAGATTCAAAAACTAAGGTGCTAATGATAGAGACAGAAAAATTTGAAAGTCCTATCCCTATGCAAGAAATTTAGAGAATTAAATCTAATTCTTAGGAGACAAAGATTGATAGGTCATAGGTATCTAGGTTTACCAACTGTTGCACCGATATTTGACTTCATTTTATCCTTTATTTGACCCACTTTTCTCATGGTTTTCATGTCGAATCTTAAGGGAAAGGGTCAAATTTACCCCTTTCGGTTCATAATGCACTTATTTGGTTGTTTGCTTGTTTTCTAGGGGTTTTGCCAAAGAGACGAGAAACTCACCAATTTCAATAAGGAATGAGGTATTTTGGATGCATTTCGAGGTGGAATAGAAGTCCGACAAGCCCCGGGAGCAAAAGGAAGCAAAGAAGAACAGTGCACGACCAACCTGCAAGAAGGCACGACCCTGCACCGGTGACCGAAGCCACGCACGGCCAGCACGGCTAGGCGCATGGCCGTGCGTCTGACCGTGAGTGGTGGGGCACGGCCGGCCTTGCGTCTTGCTACGGTCGTGTGTCAGGGCCTGTTTCCACTATAAAAAGCCCTTTTCGGCTAGTTTTCCAAGGGTCGCACGGGGGGTTCATTTGGAGCTTCTCTCTGGCGATTTTTAGAGTAGTTTTAGGTTAGGTTTTAGACAATAAAAACCTCAATAGAAGGATTAGATTATGATTATAGTTTATATTTCGGGATTCAAGCTTGTGGATTTCAAGTTCTTCAATCAATCCAAGCATAAGTTTCCCTCTTTCTTTCTCTCTTTATGTCATACCTTGTTCTTGTTTTGATTATGTTAGTTTAATTCTTGTATTTGTTTGTTTAGGTTCTATGTTTAGTTTTCATTGTTGATTCATGTTATTTATTTGTTTAGATTCGTTTTATTTCATTCCCTTTGTTTTCTTCTTCAAGTTTATGTTCTTGTTTGTTAGTTTATGTTTTCATGTGTTTATGATGTTTAGTTGGTAGATTGTGTTGGCTTGGATTGTAATTAGCCTCTTATGGCTAATTAATCTTGTATTTGGTCTAACCATACTCAATGTATGCCTAGAACTTAGAGTTTTCTCTCACGCCCGCTAAGTGTTCGATGAAATGCTTGAGAGAGTTTTCATCCATATTTTTGGGTGATTGATTTATACTGAGAGGTGAGGTCAATTAACTAGTGTGGGAGAGGAAATAGCCGAGATCGGGACATGAAAATAGTATCCGAATCGAGTTAAGTCTAGGGGTTGCTAATCTTGTAGTTTAGTTGAACTAATCCCATGAAAATAGGAGGTTAGAACAATCAGACCAACTCATAACCCTTGAGAGAGGGCTTGGGTAGTTTTAATGATGCAACTGACCATCTCTTGTTCATGATATAGTTTGGATAGTTTAGGACTCGTTTCAATTACTTGGCTCGTCCATTGGTCAAATCACAACTCCAAGCCGCTTTTTTCTTTATGTTTCTTAGCGTAGTTTAGTTTACCCTCTTTTTCTTTGATTTTGCCTAACTCGAGACGCTTTAACTAGCCCTGGTAGTCGGAAACACAATTCTCTGCGGACGACACCCCAAGTACTCAACGATACACCTTGCACTTGTGGTTTATAAATATTAAAACTCTGTTTTTTTCCCTAACACCAAGCCTACAAAAATAAATAAAAAAAATGTAATAAAAATTGACGAGATGGTAAAATTATCATTAAACCTCAATTATTAAGAACTATGAGTGTAAGATCAGAATGGGAAGAAGGTTTTTCATTGGCTAAAGAAGAACTTAAAAAAGATGATATGATTAGCATGACTAGTGAAACAAGTAGAATGGATTTTGAACCTACAAGACATAGTATAAATTGAAGTATAGTCTAGATAGAAAAGCCATTATGTACAAAATAAGAACTGTTAGTAAGTTAATCTATGAAGAAGAATTAGTCAAAAATATAATTATGGAGATATGTTATGAAGTCACTGATAACAACCCTAATAGCATCTATATCCCAATAAATGTATGTTTAGAGGGACATAATAAATATGGATTGTGTGCCTACATCGATAGCAGTTGTTCAGTCTGTTTTGAAAAAAGATTATTATTTCCAGAATTTATGTGGAAAAAAGTCAAGAATCCTTTACAAGTTAGGATAACTGATAATAGCATTTTGAGCAATAGTGAAGCTATAGAAGGATTATCCACTGAAATAGGAGGAGTCCAATGCATTATACTAGTTCTATGAGCTACTGATCAACCCTCTCATTATATGATTATTGAAAATAATTTTTAGAGGCTATGTTCTCCATGCACACAAACCATAAATCAAATAATATTCACAGTAAATAGTCACTCAGTTTCCATTGATAAGTTAAATAAGACTTACACTCATCAAAAGATTGAATTTACTGCTACCAATGTGGTGAGAAGGTAATACTTGCATAACGTGGTATTGTACTAACAATCTCACTACTTGAGTTATCTATTAAAGAACAGATTATCGAACAATAACAGTAATTAGACAAAGAACTGCACTCTGATAATCCTCTAAAATTTTGGGATAAGGATAAAACATTCGCAAAAATCCCTTTATTAAATCCGAGCACCATTATCTGAGTCAAACAAATGGTATATATATACACCAGAATATCCAAGAATTTGATAAGCAAATGAAAGAGCTATTAGATAAAGGATTAGTCAAAAACAATAAGAGTCTTCACACCAGTTCAACTTTTTATAGTAAGAAATCATGCTGAAGAAAAAAGAGGAAAAACTAGAATGGTAATCGATTACAAAAAGTTTAATGACAATATTGTCTTTGATAGTTATTATATTCTCAACATAACAGTTCTTTTCAATAGAATTTAAGGAGCCTCTAAGTTCTGAAAAATGAATTGTAAAAACCAATATTGGCAGATAAAATGGATGAAGAAAGCTTTTTTTTAACTGCTTTAGTGCCCCTTAAGGGCATCATCAGTGGATAGGAATATCATCCGATTTTAAAAATACACCCCAAATATTTCAAAGAAGAACGGATGACATCTTTTAAAAATCTTAATCACTGTTGTTTAGTCTACATAGGCTATAGAATAACATAAGAATAATGTCTTAGCTTTCACCCAAAGATGCATTGATTATGGTATTATTCTTGGTAAGAACAAGTATATTTATTTGGAACAAGAAATTGAGTTTTTATGTCTAGAGATAAAAGTTGGATAAATTAGAAAGATTTCCTGGATGTCCTACCTATACGTTAGACTTAATTAAAGATATGGCTAAATTGAGAAAACCATTGCAGCAAAAACCCAAGAAAGAAGTAAGATGGACATGGACCACTAATGATTTAAAGATTGTTTAGAATTTCAAAAAAGATATATAAAAATTTTCCTATTCTTAATTTACCTAATGAGGGAGATGATTTAATTCTTAAGACAGATGCCAGCAATGAGCACTAAAGAGCAGTATTCAAAATAAAAGATGGAGAAAAACTCTGCAAATATTATAGTGGAAGTTTCAATAAAGTAGAATGCAACTATCCCACAATGAAAAAAGAAATTCTTGCAATCATAAAGGGGATCTAAAGTTCTTAATTTGCTTAGGCCCAAAACCTTTTTCTTATTCGAACTGATTGTAAAGGAATAATTGATTTTGTAAAAAATAATTTATCAAACATGTGAGCGCAAGGGAGACTCTTGCTGTAATGCCCCCAATTGTTAATGTCTGATTACTGTAGCTTAATCGCCTATTTACTGTTGATTTGCATCGAAAGCCTTTGATTGGAGGTATTACCGTCGTTTCGGAGTAGAACAAGGCTATCTGATTTACTAAACCTCTGGAATCATTCAAAATAAATATTTGTTTACTCATACCGTTTATCTTCCATGTGATAACTTGATGTACCCATGCTAATCATTATTAACCTCATGTTTCAACAGAGTAACATTACACGACCTACAGGTTACTAACCTATTGTCACTGTGAGCGTTGCCTAACTGGCGATCAGTAACGTCCATTGTTTTGCTGCTTTCTGGTATCACAGGAGGATGACTATTCAATTCTCCCCATGCCTAATAATATACTAAATTATAAAATATCAACTGCAAATCTTTAGATCGAGGAGTCAAGAATTATTACCTTGAATTTGCTCCAGAACCCAAAACTTTAATCTCTTCTTCCTCTTTCTTTTTTCCTTCCCTCTTTCTCTCTCCTCTTTCTTCTCTCTCTCTCTCTCTCTCTCTCTCTTCCTTTCTTTCTCCTCTCTCTTCTTTTCCCACTCCCTCTGCCCGTGTGTGTGTGAGTGGCGTGAGACAAATACATATGAAGAAAATACTGAATTGGAATGAGAAAATGACGGGTTGAAATCCCTGGGCCGAACTTGATTAATTTGTAATTAAGATGATTCAATACAATTAATATGAACATTAGGGTCGGGTCGTTACTCCTGCATTGACAGCTATGGCTTAATCAGTTTTCTTTTTCTATTGAACACATACAGGGATCGAAGAATTCTCTGGTAGATAGTTTATCTTCTGAGCTTGCCAATGGTGATCATCAGAGCAAACTTGCTGCCCGAAAAGGAGAAAATTAGAAATGAAATGCCATCACTATTAGAATTGGTTTCTCCTTCTAATAAAATCCTCATGGATATTTTGGAATTTCATCTAAAAAATAGATCACGTTTTGGTCTGCTATCTTCTACCGGCCTAAGATGTCCTTATAATTTTCAAGAAAAAATAAGTTCTCATGTTCAAAAAAAATGGTTCAACGATTGGTTCGCAGCCTACATCGATTACTATCATAATTATTACTATTATATTTGGGAATCATGGAATACTAAAATCTACTTTTTCGATAGATATAGAGTTGGTGGTGTTAGTTTTTCAGTAAATTTAATCTCTCTAGATGATCCCATCATGAAAGTATAAGAACATAGAATATTAGTTTACCACATGAAAATCCTAGATTTGAAGTACCCACTTTTATCATGACTAAGTTTCAACAATGCATAATCAATAGGGTTCATTGGATTCCTATATCTCTTGATGGTCCAACAAAAAAGAAGTCCATATGAAGAGGTACATTGTGCAATAATTGAGTATGAAAATAGAAAAGCCAAACCAACCCATTATTCTTTTCAAATAGTTGATTTAGATAATCCCGAAGATTAGCGAGAAGAATGATTTTCAGAATGATAGGAATTAGTTAGTGATCCTACTTTAACAAGAGCTATCAATTTTTACAATGTTTATCATCAAATGTAAGCATTAATTAAGCAAGGAAGAACACTAATGCATTGCAGGAACACCATTCTCATTAATTATAATGAGTTTAGCAAATATATGACGGTAGAAGGAGCTACTTTAGAAGATGTCTCTAATTATGTCATTGATGTTGGAGTTGAAAAATTCTTATTAGAAAAAGGGAAAAAAAATCTTTATAAATTATTTGAAAAATGAGATCCAGAGCATCTTTAACTTGATGAATATTTTAATGATTATCTAGATAATGATAAATTGGAAGACATTATTGAAGATAAAGACGTACAAAATCTCAATATGAATTACTAGTCTTGCTAGCATTAAAAGCTCTGAAAAGTTGTTGCTCTATTATTGTACTATTTTGTCAAGTATCAAGCCAGCAAAATAAGTGTTGTCTACTGTAGCCATGTAAAAACAGTTGAAGTCATGTGAAAATATCAATGTGTACTGTAGCATTTAGGACATTCTATGTAGTCCATCTCCTTTATAAAAGAAAAGGTTGAGTGTTGAGAAGGGATACGATTATTTGAGCATTCTCGAGTAAAAGAGAAGGCGGGATCCTCTATTTCTCTATGAGCGGGCATATCTGATGATTTGAGCAGTTTAAGTCCCTCTAACTCTGAATGACTTTTACATCATGTGGTAAGGATAAATCACGAGTAATGTGATCAGTTGCACCACGGATAATGATCCAGGTATTGTTACCATAGAGGTAAAGAAGAAAAAACATTTTACCTGCTATAAAACTAGCTTCCCCAATGTTGTCGCCACTAGTTCTGTCCTGAGAATCTGAGATGTGGTATGCTGATTAAGAAGCATTAGGGCTAGCAAAAATCTATTCGACCCAAAAAAATCAGTTACGGTCACAAAATTCATGTCCGAATTTAAAATTCGGACAAGTGGTCATGTCTGAATTTAAATTCGGGTTGGATTCGGGTTGTCCGAATTTTTGAACCATTTCAGGTTTGGATAAATTCGGACAGCTAGGGTCGGACATCGGATAACTA
>NCQV01121219.1:1908-17239 GCA_002740545.1 Lophocereus schottii
TAAAGAATAATGAGACTTTAATGAAGAAATTATAATATTTAAGACAGACAAGTTCGATTGAATAATCTTCCCTACTCGGAAACTTCTTTATTGAAATCTTAAAAGTAGAAATATTATAATAGAAAGATTGGAGAGGGACTTATCTACTAAGATCATCAGAGATGTTTGTTGATAGAAAAATGGAGAATCCCCACTAGAACTTGACAAGATAACATATAATGGTGCAATAACTTTTCAGAGCACTTAATATTGACAAGACTAGTCTTCCATATTGAGATTCTGTATGCTTTCATCTTCAATAATGTCTTCCAGTACATAAATTACCAGATAATCATCAAAATTTTCAACAAATTGAAGATGCTCTGGATCCCATTTTTTAAATAATTCATGAAGATATTTCGTTCCTTTTTCTAATAAGAATTTTCCAGCTCTAACAATAAAGAGATAATCAAAAATATCTTCTGAAGTAGCTCCTTCTACCTTCATCTATTTGTTGAAATCATTATAATAAACGAAAGTAGTATTCTTGCAATGCATTAGAATTTCCTAGTTCAATTAATCCCACATTTGATGATAAGTATTATAAAAACCACTGGCTCTTGCTAAATGTCACAGCCGAGTTTCAGAGAGTTCTGGAACATTTCGGAATCTTCCAGAATGGCCTGCAACATTCTAGAATATACTAGAACATTTTACAATGTTCTGGAACCTTCTGGAGCACTCTAAAATCTTCTAGATTGTTCTATCACCTTTTAGAGTATCCAGGACCGTGTGGAGTGTACTAGAACCTACTAGGTTGTACTAGGATATTCTAGAATACTCCACACTAGTCTACATGTGTATAGAATGTAGGATATTTGTATAAAATATTCTAGAAGTATAATAATTGCCACGTGATCAAATAGATCTCCATCATCCATTGAGGAGGTGGATGTGTATATGAACCCCTAAGGGGGCTCATTTGTAACCAAGCCGTTGAAAGTATTTCAAGTGCAATACAAAGCATTCTCCTAAACTCTCTCTCTCTCTTCTTTCTCTTTCTAAGCTTTGTTGAGCGTGCGTGTGCTTACTTAGCTTCTCAAGTTTAAGTTAAGCCATCATTGAGGCTTACTAGCAAACTAAGGGTTTCAAGTAAGTTTTCTAACACTGCATGGGTTTAAGTTTGAGTAAAACTGTCAATCTGTGATAGTTGGTATCATAGCAGGATTCTTGTTTGGGAGATCATGGCTTTAAATTTGACCAGTGCCAACCCTCAACAAGGTGGCAAGAAGGGCAAGGATAAGACCAAGGACATGATGGTCCTTGTGGAGGATAGGCTTGCAGAGTTCACCAACTGCATGTCCGCCGTAAAGGGTAAGGCCAAGGACATGGACAAATGCATCGAGGTCCTCGAGTCCACGGGGGATATGGATGAGCTTCGTGGGGAGATGCAAGCAACTATGAGCTCCGTAGCGGTCGATTTCAAGAAGGAACTCCAAGCCCTTCAAGCATCCGAGGCCACCAAGGATGGTGAACTCCAGGATTGCAAGGCTGAGGTTGGGGCTTACAAGGCCAAGGTTAAGATGTACAAGGTAAACTTCTAGGCTTTGAAGGTGTAAATCAAAGTGTACATTACTGCAGTGGAGTTGTCCAAGTATGCGTCGCTGCAAAGGGGAATGCACCAAAACCTCCTGCCTTCCACAAGGCTAGCAGTGTAAGGGAGATCGACAACTTCCTTTTTGGAGTCAAAGTGTACTTTAGGGCAGACTTCCTTTGGGGACTCGAAGCATACCTTGGGGTAGGGGGCTCTAAGGATGATGCTCAAAAGGTGAGCAATGTCACCTTTTCTCTTAGGATGTTGCAATTGTCTTATGCGTCGGAGATGTGACAATGTTCGATGAGGATCTAATCCCATTAACACATGGGATGGGTTTAAGAGGGAACTCAAGAAACAGTTCTACCTAGAGGTCACTAAATACAAGGCTATGGCCAAGCTTTGATGCCTTGAGTATTAGGACGGTCAGGTTCGGGAATACAATGAGGAGTTCCAAGAGCTACTCTTGGAGATTTCAAGCATGGGAGAACACAATGCACTCTTTCGTTTTCTCCTTGGCCTTTAGGGATAGGCCAAGATGGAATTAAAGAGGCAATGCATACAAGACCTCATATCAACTATTGTCGTCGCTGAGTCTCTCACCGAGTTCAAGAGGGAGACCTCAAAGTTACTAGGCAAGAAGACCCATGATGATAGAGATAGTGTCGGAGACAAGGAAAAGTCTCCTAGGCGGGACATGCCAATATCATTCAAGGACAAGGGAAGGGACAAGAAGGATGAGGCACCAAGGAAGTACTCGTGCTTTCTTTACAACGGGCCTCATCAGATTTTCAAGTGCTCAAAGCATGGGAGACTTGTTGCGCTTGTGATGGAAGAGAAGAGGCGTGAATAAGAAACAAATATTTCTTCAATATTGCTCCTAAGTGTCATCCAATCTAGGGGGGAGCCAGTTGGTAGACCCATATATGTAGAGACCAAAGTTGGAGGTCAAAAACTCCAGGCTACGGTGGACACAGGAGTTGACAACATGATCAACCTACCTTACAGAAAGGAGAAAGGCTATGTGAAGGGAGTTAATGAGAAAAGCCTTCCAATCCATGGAGTTGCTCAAGGCCCGAACATCCAAGTTGGGCCATGGAGAGGTAAGATCGATATAACCATCACTTCTCTCGATGATTGGAAGTTCTATCTGGGAATAGACTTCCTCGATAAGGCCAAAGCCATCATAGTTCCTCATGCCAACACCCTGTTCTTCCTAGACAATGGGCACGCTCATGCAATACCCATGACAGGGGAAGCTAGAAAGGAAAGGGTGATACCTGCCTCAATTCACAGAGAGTAAGGAGGTTGGTCACTTATCCACCCTCAATAAGGATGAGGGGGCCCGAGGGTACCATGCCTCCAACATCGCCTGAAAAGTTAGTAAGGAGGAAACAGGTGAGAACGATGATAGGATGCAAGCGCGTAAAGGTTCGGTGTGCCGAGCAATTAACCGCGACAAATTAACCCAACCAAGTGCAAGGGACACCTCCTGGAGATGATGCAACTCAAGGGCCAAGCATACAAAGACCCAAAGGCAGTGGGTACATTGCCGAATTAGGCAGGGAGAATATCACGAGCCAAGTTTTAGAAGAGTTTTAGAATGTTTCGGAGTCATCCAGAATGGTTTGGAACCTTCTGCAATACATTAGAACATTTTAGAATATTCTAGAACCTTCTGGAGTAGTGTAGAGACTTCTAGACCATTCTAGAACATTCTAAAGTATCTAGGACTTTGTAGAGTACCCTAGAACTTTCTAGGTTGTACTAGGATATTTTAGAATGTTCTGGAAGTGTAATAATAGCCATAGGACTGAATAGATCTCTACCATTCATTAAGGAGGTGGATGTGTATATAAACCCAAAAGGGGGCTCATTTGTAACCAAGTCATTGAAAGCATTTTAAATGCAATACAAAGCATTCTCCCAAAGTCTCTCTCTTCTTTCTCTCTTTAAGCTCTCTTAAGCGTGTGTGTGCTTACTTAGCTTCCTAAGTCTAAGTTAAGCCACCATTGAGGCTTACTAGCAAACTAAGAAGGGTTTCGAGTAAGTTTGCTAGCGCCACACGCACTTGAGTTTTGAGTGAAATTATCAACCTCTGGCATAATGTCGGATCACTAACTACTACTTATCATTCTGGATACCATTATTATCATTGATTATTGGGATTGTCTAAATCAACTACTTAAACAAGATAAAGGACTAGTTCGGCTTGTTCATTTTCATACTCAATTACTATGCAATATACTTCAACAGATAGACTTATGCGATTTTTATTGGACCATCAGGAGATTTGAGAATCCAATGGATCTTTTTAAACATACATTGTTGAAACTTAGTCTTGAGAAGAATGGGTAATTTGGACCTAGGATTTCCATAAGATAAGCTACTATTCCACGTTCTAAAGCTTTCATGATGGGGCTATCTAGAGGGATTGATCTATTTTTCTTGAACATCAAAAGACACCTTACGTAATTCATTTATAACTCCAAAATGTTAAACCACTGTCCTATTAGATTGGCAAAAGATAGCAGACTAAAGCGTGATGTACATTTTTGTATGGCATTCCAAAATATCCATAAGGACCCCCGTTCTAGTAATAATGACATTTCATTATGAATTTCTTCTTTTTTCAGTAGGAGTTTTGCTCTGATGATCACCATTGGCGAGTTCATAAGTTAAACTATCTATGAGAAAATTTTTCAATCCCTATATATGTTCAATAGAGAAAAAAAACTGGTTAAACCATAATTGCTAACGCAGTAATTGCCTTTGTGCTTGCATGTTTGATAAATTCTTTTCGCAAAACCAAGCATTCCTTTCCAATCAATTCAAACAAAAAAATATTTTAAGGCTAAAAAGATTGAGAGCTTTTCAATTCCTCTTATAACTGTAAAGATTTCTTTTTCCAATTTGGGATAAGCTTTATTGAAACTGCCATTACAACTTTCATAACGTTTTTCTCCTTCTTTGATTTTCAGTGCTAGACTTCAGTGCTCATTACTGACATCTGTCTCAAGTATTAAATTATCTCCTTCATTAGGCAAATTAAGAATAAGAAGATTTTTACACATCATTTTGAAGTCTTGAACAATAATTGAATCACTACGGTGGCATGCCCAATTTACTTCTTTCTTGAGTTTTTAATGCAATGGTTTTCTCAATTTAGCTAAATCTTTATTGAAATATGAACCAAATGTAAGACATTCAAGAAACCTTTCTAATTGTTCCCATCTTCAATCTTGTTAGAAAATTTTTCTATTCTTTTGAAAATATGATTTCATGAAACGATTTGTCCAACTTTTATCTCTAGACCTAAAAATTTGGTTTCTTGTTCAGCATAAATGCACTTGTTCTTACCAAGAATAATATCATGATAAATGCATCTTTGGGTGACAGCCAGAACATCATGTTCGTGTTGTTCTATAGTCTTAGAAAAGACAAAGATGTCATCGATGTAAACTAGAGAATGATGATTATGATCTTCGAAGATGTTATCCATTCTTATTTGGAATATTTGGGTTAAAGATGTTAAACCAAATGGCATTAGTATCCACTCATAATGTCCTTGATGGGCACTAAAAGCAGTCCAAGGAATACTTTCTTCATTCATTTTTATCTGCCAATATTCATATAATTAATGTTCGAAAACCAAGAGGTTCCTTGAATTCTATTGAAAAGAACTGTTTTGTGAGGAATATAATAACTATCAAAGATAGTATTATCATTAAGCTTTTTATACTTAATTACCATTATAGTTTTTCCTCTTTTTTCTTGAGCATGATTTCTTATCATAAAAGCGGGATTAGTGTGAGGACTCTTAATATTTCTGATTAAACCTTTAGTTAATAGTTCTTTGATTTGCTTATTAAATTCTTAGATTTCCTAGATTGTATACACCATTTGTTTGACTCTGATAGTAGTATTGAGATTTACCAATCATTGCAAATATTTTATCTTTATCCCAAAATTTAAGACGATTATAAAAGTAAAGTTTTTTTTACATAATTACTCTTGTTCTTCATCAATATGCTCTTTAATAGATAATTAAGTAGTGAGATCGTTAGTGCTATCTCACGTGGTGCAAAGATTACCTTTTCACCACACTGGTTGCATGTAAACTCAATCTTCTTATGAGTGTATGCTTTATTTAATTTATAAATAGGGATCAAGTGACCATCTAAGATGAATACGATTTAGTTTATGGTTTGTGTGCATGGAGAATACAACCTTTTAAAATTATCTTCAGTAATCATATTATGTGAGGGTTGATCAGTAGTCTATAGAATTGGTATAATGCATTTGACTCTTCCTATTTCTATAGGTAACCCTTCTATGGCTTCATAGAGGCTCATTATACTGCTATTGGCTATTCTTACTTATAAAGAATTCTTTGCTTTTTATTCCACATAAATCCTAGAAATAGAGATCCTTTTCCCAAACAGACAGAACAACCACTATCAATATAGGCACATAGTTCATATCTATTATATTCTTCTAGACATAAATTTATTGGGATATAGATAATGTTAGGATTTGTATTAGTAACTTCATAGCATATTTCTATCATCATATTTTATACTAATTCATCCTCATAGATTAGATCAGTAACAAGCCACGTTTTGTACCCAATCACTTTTCCATCTAGACTCATACTTCGATCTACACTGTGTCCGGTGGATTCAAAACTCATTCTACTCATTTCACTATTCATACTATTTGTATCATCTTTTTTAAGCTCTTCTTTAACTGTTAAGGATCCTTCTTCCTATTCTGATATTGCGCTCATGCTTCTTAATAATTAGGGTCCAATGGTGATTTCACCATTCTCATCCATCTTTATTCCATTTTTTTATTGATTTTTGTGGGATTCACAAAGCTAGATATCTATAATAGCCGGACCCTAAATCAAGTTTATTTATTTAAATAAGTCATGTTATTAATATCCTTACATTTACTTATCACGTTTAATCATTCCGATTGGAAAAATTCATTTTAGGCCCCCATTTGTAACTCAGGTTTTAATTATCGTAACAATTTTGGCTGAATCTATAGTAGACCCCAGTAAATATGATTAAGCAATAAATTACCTTCCATACCATCACTAAGACTTAACTTTGAGCTACGCCAAAATTTTATCACAGTTGAATGCCACTTTTCCGAGCCCAACTCATTTGGGCCCAATTCGTGGCCCAAACGTTGGCATAATTAAGTTTAGCTAATTATCATTATTTACGTCAAATTATACTTAGTAAAAGTCACTTCATAGATGGATAAATATTAGCCAAATTTATCAAGATAAGTAAAAAAAAAAAATCTATCTAAAGCCAAATCGTACATAGTAAAAGCTACTACCACCAGTTACTACCAGGTAGCCACCACCCCTATACCACTAGCCGCCACCCCCAGCTCCCACAACCACCAAAGATCACCTTCATCTCTTAATTTTAAGCTTTTAAGTAAGGTAAACCCTAACAAAACTTTTTTTAATCCTTGATTTTATGAATTATTTGATTATGGATCATGCTATATTGATGCAAATTAATGCCAGTTTGATGTTTTATTTTGTTTGGATAAGTATGAAAGTGTGTAAGTCATGTCTAAGATTGAATCTATGCATGGTCATGCAAGCTTTATGTATAAGGTTAATGGATTTTGGGTTTTGGGATCTAATTTTCTAATCTTTAGCATAATGAGTAAATATGATGTTGTGGAAGGTGATTTTGAATGAGTTTGGATGTGAAATTCAATTGAGCATAAATAGGGTTTTATAACCATGCATGATTTAATTTGATTTTTGAATCAAGTATGTTATTTGGATTGAATTAGATGGAATTTGGAGGTTGGATATGCTATTGGCTTGAAAAATGATATTGTGTGAGTTTTGGCTAAATTAGTGGATTATAAAAAATTTCTTTAAGTGACCAAAAGAGATTGTTTGGTTTAATAATGAAAGCGAGTTTATGGGAGCAATTTGAATATTTATGTGAAGAAAAGCATTGAAAAATTGTAAGATTAATCATGTTGTAATTTTGAGTGCCTTGACTAAAATAACGTAATTATATAGAAACAAAGGTCAAAGGGCCACAAAGGGGCATTTAGCTTAATTATGAGAGAAAAGAGGAAAACTATAAATTTTGAGAGCTTAACTGGAAGATTCTAAGTAACTATGGATGTTGCGAAGAAGATACAACGTTTAGTGTGTTTAACAACTTTGATTGTGCTTAGACTCTTAGTTGGATTGGAAAACTGAGTTAAAATGGACATGTGAATGAAATTGGAGAAGTCGGGAGAGTAATGACTCAAGAACAGTGTTTAACGAGCCTAGTTGGTGTGATTAAAGTTATCCCGAACCTAATCACACCCCTCTTGGCCTTAAACCCTCAATATCCATCTCAGAAATGTCAAAAACCCATATTCTATTTACAACCATCAAAGTCTTTCCGTTTTAACCTTAACTATTTTATTTTGGTATATTTTACTCCAAATTATTTTACTTCGAATTAGATTACCTTAATTTATTTAGTTTTTAAATCATCTTAGTGTAACTTATCATCTACTTAATGGTTTGAGTTATGGATGCCTTTTAATTCCTAAATTTCTATTAAAGGTATAATTATGAGAGTGAATGTTGTTTACTAACTACATATACCTATAATTACATTTCTGAAACAGAATCGAGGCCTAACCTATCATTTCCCCTCATTGTGTATAAATATTGTCTAGTTAGATTGCATTTTAAAACGACCAGATACCTCCATTGTCTGCATCTTTAGAGACTATAATGTATTTATCAAACTATAATGTCGTGGTAAGTATGTCAATGAATCAGTTTATCTAGTTATTTATCACTTAATTCATGACCCCATCAGTTATTATTTATAGGGCATTCATCCTCCAGTTACCAGCGCGGTCATATGCCAAGCCTCCCAATCGACTTGGCAGGTGTACACATATCTATAGATCGTAATAGTTACTAGGAGTTCACTACCAGATAATAACTAGCAAAGCAGTTTTACATTCATCTCATTCACTGTTTTAAATTAAAATGAATTGCAAAGTAGGCCCAGCCAAATTTTCCATGATCATTTAACAATACAAGAATGTATGTATTGAGCTTCTGCTCACATTTCAAATTGTTTGCCATGTTTTGTTTTAAGCAAATGTTCAATGAATTGCTCTCATGCTAGTAAACCAGCTGATGAGAATAGGTGAGCAAGGGAATCTAGATGGATCAATAGCGATGTCAGTTCATGAATATTTTGAAACTATATTTTGAGATATTTAGTTGATAGAGTTGTAAACCTTATGGGGAATTGCTCTAGTTTGGTGTGTAAATATTTTGGTAGTTATTAGCCATTTGTACATGGTTTTGATAATGTTTCAGTGTGTATGGCTGTGATCTATGCTTAGTTGTGTTATATCTAGTGCACATACTTAAAGCCTTGTCCTTTTAGATGGTGGTAATGCCTAAATCATCTACTTTATCAGTTCTAATTAAAGAATATACCATCACGAGACATGCACATTGGGGATGCTACAATATCCATAACTTATCAATCTTTATCACCTACAAATTGGACTTTATCCTTTGAATTTTTTGCACTGGAGTAGGACTTTTAAGTTTTTCTACCTCTATCATTGCTATCTTGGTTTTTGGGTCTATGGTATTATTTAACTTGTAAATTATTTTCCAACATATCCTTGGTGGGTAACCCCTTCTTTTCGTATCCATCCTAATCATTCTTATCTTAAAGGGTAGGAAGTTTTTAGCAAATTCATCTTTTAGACTCACATTATATCTCGGTTAACAATCGAATCCTATTGACCCATTACACAAATTGGTCTTTATCCCTGTGATAATTTGGCTATTACACTTGGCATGCCTAATATCACAGAGCAAAGCATAAAGATTAATATCTTTGACATAATACTATAAAGGATTAATTTACACTTGGACACTTCTAACATGGATATATCTATGCTTTCTATCTTTTTTATGTTTAAGAATATTTTCCCAATTAATGAGATTAACTTCTCCCACATCATACTCGTTGTCTTTTATTTCTATATCTCGTGCCATCATTTCACATACGTACTTCCTCTTTAATTGAAGGATGGATTTTTTTATAGATCATGTCTTTCTGACATCTTCATTTTTATTGCCTATTGTAAATTCTTCTCCTTAAAGATCATCAAGACTAACTGAGCTACTTTCCATCATGTGACTAGTTTTTTCATAATGACTTTCTTTATATTCATCCTTTAACACAATCTTAACAATTCCCTTGTTATTTATCAGGGTTAGGTTTAGGACTTCTTCCTCACTAAGTTCAAAATAATGTAAACTATCCAAAGGTTCAGTGACCTTATTATTCTTCACATTTTTTCCTTCATTTGCATAAAGCCCTGCCTCTCCGCATGCCCAGCACTTATAATTGTTTTTCCGTGTAATACAATAAGTTGTCTGTTTAAAAAGTCTTCGTCTTTTAAGGCTTGGTTTGTTATAGTACTTCCCTTTGTATTTCTCTCTGCTTTGCTTGTTAAAACTCTTTTTGTTATAAAATTTTCTTTTTCTTCTCTTCTCAGGCTCATTTCCCCATTAGTGAGTATTATTCCAACAGGCTAGAAATTATTTCTTCATTTTCTTTTGTTTTTGGTGATAAAGACATAGGTCATTGATCCATCTTCTTAAATAAGAGATTCTTGTACTAAGGGTATCAATGGTATCTGCCTTTTCAAGCTCTGTAATGCATTTTTTACTAATTATAGAATTAATGAGATAGTGGAATTTGTCACAAAAAAAGCAAAGATTGGTTTCAATTTGCCCAATTTTGTACTAATATTGACCAAATTCAACAATATAATTTTTCAGATATCTCATGCCCCAACGCTTAATGCTGTTAATCTTTCTTTGCCACTCTTTAGACTCTTCTTCAGAATGAATTATAGCTCCGATAAATTTACTTTCAATTTCCTTACGTAATTGTTTGCACATAATAGCTGGTTTTTCCATCATTCTTAATACATTTTTATCTTCTTAACACAAGTTAGTTGAAATAGTTTGGCACTTATCCCCCTTAAGCAATGCGTTAGGTTCGAGTCTTATGAATCGAGAAAACCTATGATGGGATAGCTTTACCCCTTATTGGACCAATAGTAGCTCGTTTTCAGTCAAATGGAGGATCCAAGACCAAAAAAAATCTAGTGAGTCATATCAATTAGCTATAATGCTAGAAAAACTATGTTCAATATAATTTAGAAAATTTAATTTCCTACAGTTCACGTGGTATTCAAATTCAAGATAATATTCATACCTTTTTTCCAATGTTCAAATATTTCTTCTCTATTACGCGCTCTAACAATATATAAGATGCAACTTGTTTGGGTAATTGGGATAAGGCTAATTTCTTCAAAGGAATGTATCTTTGTCTAATAAAATGAGTATTTCTTCTAGAAGATTCATCAGGCTAAGAAACAATATTGTTAATTAGATTGGACTCGATTTCATCTAGGTTGAGTTCTTATCCAATCTTATTGATTTCACTGTCAAATACTATTTTACCATATTTTTATGTAGTTTCCTCCTAATTTCTTCTGAAAGAATAACATTTAGAATCTTCTAGTTTAATCAAATTCATAATCTAGACATTTTTTATCTCTTTATTATCACCAGATAAAACTTCTTACTTTTCTATAATTGCGCCCATGATCTTGTCTAATTCTTCTGGGCTCGGTTCTTTATCAAGCATCTTCCGTAATTCCTTAACATTATATTGCTTATACTCCATCCTCTTCTTCTTTATCTACCTTTTGAGGGGATTTTTCAATTGATTTTTCTCCTACTTCTTTTTGGATTTATATATCTTTCAAAACAAATGGATTTTTGTTGTTAAGGTTTCGGAAATGGTATTTATGCTAAAAGGGAGTATGATAAGTGCATAATATGTACATCTTTTTAGGGCTATTTTGCTTCATTTTTAGGAGAATTTTATGCTCAATGATGTTGTTTACTCTCCTATTTTTGATTTATACTTGGATGTAGTTGTTTTATGTATTTCGTAAGATTTTTAGCCTTTTTACTCATCATTTGCCCTTTAATGGTTGTGTTTGGACCTCCCCCACAGTCGTCCATGAGTTGCTACGCCCGTGAAGCAAGAAAAGAGAAGAAACCTGTTCCAGCAACTGTGATGGATGCCACAGACCGTGGTAGGCCCGTAACTACTACCCCTTCATTTTTCCTTAGCTATGTGGCTAAGATCAACTTGATTTTCCTATAAATAGTGACTTTCAGCAGCAAAGGATAGCAATCCCTAGAAAGCAAAGCAAGTTAAAGGTAGCCTAGTGAAGATTAATTTAGTTTATTTTCTCCCAAATTTTGTTCTTTACTTAGTTTTGTTTTTGCTTTTGTATGAGTTTTGAGTGTGAGAGTTTTGATCCTGAGGCAGTTCTGAAGCCCCTGGTGAAGGCCATCTCAGTCAAGCCCCTTCCGCTCAAATTTCGCCGATTATTTTGTTAGGTTATCTTTTATCTTGTCTAAATAGTTTTCTTAGTCTAGAATTTTAGTAGTTTGTGGAAGTGTATTGGATCATGTTTTAGTTTATTCAATTGTGCTTATTTTCATGATTGGTTTGATTTCATTTTATCAAGTGTTTGACATGTTGCAAGTTAATTTTTGGCCAAAATTTACTTGCACACTTGAAACAATCGAGTGAACATTTGAAATATGACATTTGGTAGTTGGACTGCTTTAATAGACTTAGCATAGGTTCAACTCGACAGAGAGATGTATATGTTAAGAGGGCCAGTAAGTAATCGAATGTATTAAACTTGGATTGAGTCAAATTAGTTTGAAAGAACGATGTTTGCTTAGTTTAGGCAAATTTGATAGATTTCGAAAGAATAGATCAAGTTTTTAGACAAGATTACAATTCCTCGGAATTAACCAATTAGAGAATAGTACATGTTTATTAATTTTGATCCAATTCTCTTCCATAACTCTAAAAATTCCTAGATGTTTTTCTCTTATTGATTTAGACGAGTTTATTTGCAGTAGTTAATCGAAGCCACTTGAAGTAGAGTTTTGCTTAGCATATTCTGACCAAACTAGGCTCGATAGATTACTTTAGTCCCTAAGGAGTGATATCTTTTATCTATATTACGACCACCGGTGTGCTTGCGGCAGTGTTGGTCAAGTTTTTGGTGCCATTGACGGTGACTAAATTGCTAACTATTGAGTATTGTCTTACAAGCATGACTAAGCATTTTATTATTTTGCTTTGTTTTGTTTTCTTGTTATTTTTCTTTTCCTATTTAATTACGCTAGTAGTGTTAGTAAAAGTGCTTGCAGGAATTTTTCCTAATTTATGCGAAGTTTGCTTTTGTACGAGCCCAATCCAGAGATTGAGAAGACTTTTCGCTTAAGGAGGAAAAAGCAAAGGATCGAAGTGCAAAGGCACGAGGCAAGAAGGAATTCAAATATGGCGGGTCAATAAAGGAGGACCCTTCGAGATTTCATTACTTCCGGAGTCTAAGGGATCGCCTTAAGCATAGCTCGGCCTGCTGTGGATGCCAATAACTTCGAGCTCCAGCCAGCACTTGTTTTCATAGTGCAACAATCTCAGTTCGGAGGAACTCCTTTGAAAGTCCCGAATCTGCACCTCTCGGTCTTCTTAGAGGAGTGCGGTACGCTAAAGTTAAACGAAGTCTCCAGTGATGCGATTCGTCTGTGCTTATTCCCTTTCTCATTGAGGGATAAAGAGAGGGCTTGGTTGCACTCTTTGCCGTCTGGTTGCATAACTACTTGGGACGAGTTGACAAGAGCTTTCCTCACCAAATTCTTCCCTCTGAGCAAGACAGTGAGCCTGAGAAATCAAGTCATCAACTTTCTGCAAAAAGAGGACGAGACGCGCTATGAAGCCTGGGAGCGTTTTAAAGATCTACTGCATTTGTGGCCCCATCATGGTCTTTAGCTTTAGATGATAATCGAAGCCTTTTGTAATAGTGTGACCCAACATGTGAGGTCCACTATTGATGCAACAGCATGAGGAACTTTGATGAGCAGGACTGAGGATAAAACCTATAATCTAATCGAGGAGATGGCGCTTAACGACTTCCAATGGTCCACTGAACGAACCCAGCGCAAGTGGGTTAGAGGTAAGCTTGAAGTTGATGCAATTACTTTACTTTCTGCTAAAGTAGATGCCATGACTCAAAGATTGGACCAATTGAATATTAATCCTATGAACTCTAGTGCCTTTTCCCCTTGTGAAATTTATGGCTCAATTGAGCATATATCTCTGAATTGTCAAGTTAGGAGTCCTTTTTCCTAGGATCCTAATGAAGTTAATTATGTTCAAACTTTCAACCCGAGACCGACCAATGACCCTTATTCTAATACTTATAATTCGGGTTGGAAGAATCATCCGAATCTCTCTTATAAGTCGAATCCAAACACTGTGAATATGCCCCCTATGAATGCCAGAGCACCCCTTCATTTTCAAAGGCCTCTATTCCCTTCTCAGATGCCCCAAAAGTCAAATTTAGAGTTAATGATGGAAAGCATGCTTATGGCACAATAGAAACAAGATGAGTACATTAAGCCATTAGCCTCCAAGGCTGATTTGCTTATGACTCATAATAGGATGTTAGAGGCCCAAATTGCCCAAAAAGCTACTTTTTCATCTGTGCCCTCTAATAGACTTTCTAGTAAGCCTAAACCCAAGCCTCATGAGCATTGTAATTGTGTCACCATGAAAGAGGATAAAAAAGAATCAACTAACCCTGAGGAAGTACCAATGGAAGAGGGTAGAGAGATAACTATGGCTGGTAGTAAGGAGAACAACTATGATGGCAAGACTCATTTATGGAGAATGGCTCTATTGAGATCCCTGCCATTTTTCCCCCTAAGCTTCCTGACCTAGGTAGTTTTTCTATCTTATGCATTGTGAGAAAAGTGGGGATTAAGATAGGTCTATGTGATTTAGGTGCAAGTGTTAGCATAATGCCCTACTCTTTGTTTCGTAAGCTGCACCGAGGACCATTACTTGCTGCCCCCTTTTCACTACAGTTGGTTGATGGTTCTGTGACACAACCTATAGGCAAGTTGGAAGATGTGCCTATCAATATAGGCGACATTTGGGTGTTAGAAGACTTCATTATAATCGATATGCCTGAAATTGATGATGCCCAAATTATCTAAGGCCGGTCCATTTTGGCGACAGCTGGTTGCCATATTGATGTGAGGGAGGGTTGTATTTCTTTTGAGGTAGAGGGGAGATTTACTGTGTTTAGTCATAGGAAGGAGGATGCGATTTCTCCTCATTCTTCTATATTAGATGCATTATCCCTTTCCCCTGAGTATGATATGAAGCATGTCTTGAATGATGAAGATCCTCCTGATTCTAAATAGATATCATATGAGGACCCTGACCAAGGGCATGTTAAGGTAGAGTTTTCTGCTCCTATGCCACCTAACAAGCCCAAGACTGAGGCCCCTATTTCTAATGAATCTTCAACAAGTGATTACTGCAAGTTTGCACAAGTTGTTCACTATATGCCCCCTTTAGAAGGTTTCGATGCCGATTTTAATGTAAGGGTTGAGCAAGTAGATGATAGCCCGTCTAATGGGCCACAAAAGTGATTTATCTTATATGCATATAGTGCATTGTGGCACCAAGTTATGAAGACAAAGGACCTGCAGCCAGAACTTCTGCGTTGGTACCTTCAGTTGAAAAAGTTTGATTTAACGGTTCGGGA
>NCQV01121237.1:1113-14566 GCA_002740545.1 Lophocereus schottii
AATTAGTTGGTTCATTCATTAGTCAAATCACAACTCGAAGTCGTCTTTTCTATGTTTGTAGCGTAGTTTAGTTTTCCCTCTTTCCCCTTCCATCTTGCCTAGTTCGAGACGCTTTAGCTAGCCCTGGTAGTTGGAAACATAATTCCCTGCGGACAACACCCCAAGTATTCAACGGTACACCTTGCGCTTGGGGTTTGTAAATATTAAAACTTTTTTCTGCAACACTACTGGGGAACCCCGAAACTGCAATCCTCTCCTAAAGTCAAAGTCTGATGCTCATTAACTGTCCTCTCGCTCACAGCATCATCACCTCACCTCCTTCCTCAAGCCTAGCATCCTTAGAACCCTCTAATCCACCTCTCAAGATAAGACAATTGCACTATTCTCAAGGATAGGCTCGGGCTTACTTGGGAGTCTACCTTGGGGTGTAGATGAAGAGGTAGCCTGTTGGGAAATTTGAACTTCTAACATCTTATTATGAGTAGTAAGCACATCAACCTTAGAGATTAATTACTTGATAGACTCATCTTGCTTTTACTGCACTAGAAGCATATTCTCCATCATAGCTTCTAAGTTAGACTTTGAGGAGCTGGTTAGATGTAGGGCAGTCTTTGAAATCTAGGGGTGGTCTAGCATTTGATTGAGGCATAGGAGGAGCATTAAACATATAGAAGAAATTGGAGCGATTCCTCCAACCCGGATTGTAAGTGTTGAAAAATGTCATTAGTCAGTCTAGAGTTGTAATCATTAACATAATTGATTTGGTCACTAGCATCTTGGGCAAATAGACTCCCAACTTGGCAATTCAGAGCCAATTGGTTAACAAAACCACATTATTTCACAGGATAGGCAAGGGGCATTCGAACTAATAGAATTAAGATTCAAACGGTCCAACTTTTGAGTCATGGTATCTACTTTAGCAGAAAGTAGAGTAATAGCATCAAGTTCCAACCTACCTCCAAGTTGCTTGGGTTGGCTTCTCTCATTGGACCATTGGTAACTATTAAGCACCATCTCCTTGATTAGGTTGCAGGCCTCATCCTCCATCTTGTTCATCAAGGTAGCACCTGCCGCCACATATATAGTAAACTACACTAGTTGAGTGACTCCATTATATAACATTTGCACGATCGTCCATCTTTGGAAACCATAATGAGGGCATAATCGCAATAAATTCTTAAACCACTCCTAAGCTTCATAGAGCAGCTCATCCTTTCCTTGGGCAAAAGTTATGATTTGATCCCATAGGCTTGTCGTTTGCTTAGAGGAAAGAACTTCGCAAGGAAGGCCTTGGTGAGCTTGTCCCACATAGTAATTGACCCCGGAGGTAATGAATGAAGCCATGCCTGGGCCTTGTCCCTTAATGAAAAAGGAAACCATCGAAGTCAAATGGCATCAGTTGAAATTCCATTGAGCTTTAAAGTATCACATACCTCTAGAAAGATTAAGAGGTGTAGATTCGGATCCTCTAGTGGGCCACCTCCAAACTGGGATTGTTGCACCATAGAAATGAGAGCCAATTCTAGCTTAAAATTATGTGGTTCCACTATTGGCCTTGCTGTGCTTGAAGTGATAACACCTAGCGTAATGAAATCCCGAAAAGTTCTTCGTTGATCTCCTCCATCTCCTACCATTTTTGGGTAGGTCCCTCGATCCTTTTGCTTTTGCTTCTCTAGCAGTTGTCTCTTCCTCCTTAAATAGAAAATCGTCTCTATCTCTTAATCAGGTTCGAAAGGAATGGGACTTCACATAAAAAGGAAGAAATCCTACAAGGACCACCATAACCACTACCAAAGCAAATCAAAAATAACAAAGAAAAAAAAACACTTAGTCAATCTATAAAGAATGAACTCAATATTTGCCATTTGGTCCCCGACAATGTCGCCAAACATTTAACACTTCACAAGCATATGAATGTTGTAGTTTAGCTTCAATATTGTTCCCACAAAGACCCACGCAATCTATTGAGTTTATCCCTTTAAAAATTCTAAGCAAAATATGTGTTGAGCTAGGATATCTTCTAAAACTATCTATTACTAAATGAATGCTATTCACTGATTTAAAATTCTATAGATTAAAAATGCCTAGGTAATTGCTTTAGCAACAATGAACTAGACCCAATAAATTAAGTTTATGCTCTCTCAAATTTGGATGAATCAAAGGATACAATTATAAGTAATTCAATTCTTTCTTTCAAAATAAACTGAATTATTTAGGCTACTTAAATTACCATTCTTTCAAAACTTCATAAATCAGTCCAAATTAAGGATCTAGATTATCAATTTTCCTCTTAATAAGCAATTTCCTGTTAAAAATTAACTAAGCTAAGTCTAATCTTATTGATCCAATAGTCGATTTCACCTTTCAGTACCTCATCCAATCATTTGATAATTTGCAAGCAAGTTTGGCCTAAATTACTCACAACATTCACAACACAAGATAAACTCAAATAGGTTGAGCATATTATTGATAAAGATCAAGGTTCTAATTTCAATGTTTGGCTATTAAATCCCTAGACTAAGGACAACTACTCACTCATGATTATCAAACAAACCAGAAAGATCAAACTAAATGTCAGAACAAATAAGAACTATTGTGATGGAGTTTAGAGAGCAGAGAAGAGAATAGGCTAGCAATAATGGAATTCTTGACAATTCTTCAATCTTCAAGCCTTAAATTGCAAGTGATCTTTTTTCCAATCTCCCTTTTGCTCTAAAAATGATAAATATACAAGACTATTTGAGAGTTTTTTTATTAGGGATTGGTTTCTTCCTTTCTCTAGCAGTTGAGCATACCCAGTTATAGCAGCCAACATTCATTCTCAGTCACTCAACCAAGGAAAACGAATAGTTGCAGCTATTATAGGCCTACCACGGACCATGGCCTCCACCATATACAGTCCATGGAGGTCTCTGTCTCGGTTGATTCTTGTTCTTCTTTCTCTCCACGAGCATAAGTGTTTGGGGGCATCCATAGTGAGTGAAAACCTTGTCTTCTAAGGGTCATTGCTTGGTCAAAAATGCCTCAATATCTGCAAAAAACATCAAAGAACTACACGCAAGCATAAAATGGGAATTTGGGGTATAAATTATAACATTAAGCTCATGGATTTCCTAAGAATGCAACCAAATGACCCTAAAATGACATAAACTTTAGGCACTTGTCAGATAGCAAAAATGTGGTAATTGGATTAGCTATTTTATCATGAAATACTTTATTATTCCTGGTGGTCCAGATGCTCCATAGGAGTCCAATCACTCTATTCCTCTTAACAAAATGGTTAGAGGTTTGTAAATTATATAGTCGGCTTTGTAGACTATGGGAGATGGTAGGAGGTCCATCAATACTGGCCCAGTTATGATCACTTACAAGCCTTCACACCTCCTTAGTAGCACGACATCAAAAGAAAAGGTGTTCTACATCTTTAGTTTTTTATTACACAGAGGATGAATTAGAAAACTTCTCAAGAGGGCTCCCATGGTGTGGAGTGATGCATGGAAAAGTTGCTAAAGAAAAATCTATAACTTTGGCATAATGTCTAGATTTCAAATCCAACAGTATTCCCATAAAGAGGAATTTTTTACATCCAAATCATGAGCAGCTCAAGTCGCTATCTTGGTCCCAGCAAATGAAGTCAGGAACAGGATGGGAAAGGATAGGTGTTGCTAGAATTAGATGTATATGAACATCATCAATCAACACTTTTAGTTTCATGACATCCCACTATTTTGCACATGTGATAAAATGTGAGACCATAAAAGAACTATCAAGTAGAGAGGTGTCTAATATATTAAGCATTGTGGCTAGACTTTCATTTGAACATCAATTATCAAGCCAAAAATTAATCGTTGTTCCATCTCCTGCCATCCATCTTATTCCTTTGCAAAATTGATGGCAGTTTCTTCATTTTTTTAATCTTAGATACCCCATTTTACTGAAATCGAACTACTGCTAGCCTAATAAAGGGAAGAGCTCTTCCATCACAAATTTACTCCATTCATAAGACTTGAACTTGAGACTATGCTTAAGGAGAATAAATGTCAAACCACTTGAATCAGCTTGCGTTAGCACTTATAATAGTTTCTAAGTATGCATTTCCATGCCCATGAGTCGAATTTCTGGTATTCAATATTAAGACAATTTTCAGTACTTGGATATTTAGCATCTGGCCTACCCAAAGACTTTGCTTATGGAAAAGCTTCCAAGTTCATTTGCTTAAGAAAGATTTATTAACTGCTTCCATCTTCCCAAACACGAGAACCCTTCCTTTCATGGGTTGACAAATTTTATCCCAAGACACCATTGGAACGCCTTCGATGGCATGTGAGTTCTTCTAAAAAAATTCCTACCAATTTTATCAATTTTCTTATTAGTCATACTAGGAAGTTGAAAGTACTGCACCATATGTGCTGACATAGATTCTATAATTGCCTGAATTCATGTTACTCTCCCTGCTTTGGAGATATTCTTTACTTTCTAAGCTTGCAGCTCAGAAGCTGCCTTATTAACCATTTCTAAAAACATTTCTATGCTTGGTATACCTTTAAACACTGGACATCTAAGGTACTTACCTAGATTGTCCTAGTGCGTGATATTAAAACTGAAGAGACAATTTGTCTATCATATGTAATCGCATTTATTTGAAAAGGGTTATGGATGACTTGTGGAAATGATAAGTTGTGCAGAGGTTTGAAAATTTATTCAGTAATTCACTAAGTTATCGGCTAGATTCCAGATTAGTTCTATAGAAGAGCAGGCTATCATCTGCAAAAAGAAGGCAGGGGATTTTATCCACTCTGGGAGCAATTTTAAAGTTAATACCACATTTCTTTTTCATTTTCACTTTTCATAGTATTCTTGTCAAGACTCCTATAAAAATAATAAATACATATAGTGACAAATGGTCTCCTTGGCAGAGACCATTAGTTGCCGTAAAGAAACCACACACCTTATCATTCGTCATGATAGAGTATGGCACTATGGTTATAAATTATTTATAAAAACTATCCACTTTTTTTATGGAATCCCAATTGTTTAAGGGCTTCGAAAAGCAATGCCCATTTGACTATGTTGTAAGTTTTTTCCATATCAAGTTCAAGAGCTACCCATGATTTTTTTCCCTTTCATGTTACTGAATTTGTTCATGACCTCGTGAGTTAGAAGATGTTATCATGGATTGACCCTTTTGGAACAAATGCACTTTGCACTAGAACTATTATATTTTCTAATATAGGGTGCACTATTAAGGAGGATTTTTGCAATGATTTTGTATGAGCAATTGCATAAGCTAATAGGGCAGAATTGAGTTGTTGTAATTGGGCTATCCACGTTAGGGATAAGTGCTATAAGAATATGGTTAATTTGTCTCAATACTTTACCTTTCTGATGAAACATATCATTATCTGTTATGAGCCAGTAGTCCTAAAAAATGATGCTCCAAAATCATCCACTCTTGGAGTTTTATACTTATCCATCTAAAAGATAGCTTCCTTGATTTATCGATCTTGGATATGTCTTAGAAAGAAGTCATTGTTAGGGATGACAATAAAACCCCGTACCCATTCAAAACCCGCAAAATTCATCCCATTTAAAATCAAAATGGGTGGTGAAAATGAGTTTTATATGGGTACAGGGCGAGTATTGAAAAAGGATATGGGTATGGGCACGGGCATGGGTATGGGTATAGCGCTCACCCGCCCCGTACCCATACCCTACCCGTACCCGTTTTTATAATAAGAAAAAAAATTATTTTCGATTCATATTTTTCTTGTTTAAGTCTAATCCGAATCGTTCTAACAAAAAAATTAGTCAATGGTATATTTGATTTCACATTTCTAAATAATATATTCCCAAAATATCACAACTTTGCAATCTTATGATGATAAAAACATATATCATACTTGGATTTGGGTTTTATATGGGTATTAATTTTCATTTTCTATGCGAACCTGAATAAAACGCGCAAACTCAGAAAACCCAATGGGTATAGGTATGGGTTTTATTTTTTAATACCCAATCGGTACGGGTACGGATATGGGTACGATTTTTAAAAACGAGTATGGGTAAGGGTATAGCTCAACCCACCCCGTACCCGACCCATTGCCATCCCTAGTCATTATCTACCTCTGAAACCATCTTTGGTAACTCAATTTCAATGTTAGGCATACTAACGTCGGAAGATTTAAACCTCGTCGTGAATTCATGTACAAATAGAGTTGCAAAATATGGTTGGTTTCATCCATCCAAACTCCAGATGAATCTCTAATTTTGGTGATTTTACGACAAGTTTTTTATGTCTTCATGGTCTGATGAAAATAGCAGGAGTTCCTATCATCACTTACTAGCCATTCTTTTCTTGCCAGTGTGCCCCATTATTTCTTATTAAAGAGATGCATTTTCTCCTGTTGCTTAAGAAGTCTGTAATGTCAGCTATTTAGGCCAGGGTTATTAGATTGGCTTATAAGTTTTTTTTATACCTGTAATAATTTTGATGCATTGTATTCAAACTTTTGCTTAAAATTCCCAAACGTATGTTTGCTCTAGTCTTCAAATGCAGGTTAATCTTTTTAAGTTTCTGTGATACACGGTGCATCGGAGTACCTGGTATTATCATTTTCTAATTTTGTTCAACCACTTTGTGGGGGTATCCTGATGATGAGACCATGAATGTTGATCCTTAAAAGTCATCCCCCTTCTGTGCTAGTTCTGTGTTGAGTAGCACATATACACGGTCGGGGCAGGTAAAAGGACCATTTGACACTAGATAATTACAAAATTACTAAAGGCAGTTTTCCAACAGTATAGCTTTATCTAATTTTTCAAAAACTAACTTGCCACATAATAGTTTGTTGCAAGTAAATATTTCCTGAACATTAGCATCACATCCTTTATTGTATGCTAAAAAATCATTAAGTTTGAGCACCTTACTAGCATTAAGTTGGGTTCCCCCAATTTTCTTAGAGTTTTGCAACATTTCATTAAAATCACCCATGATACACAAAGTTATACCAATGAAACCATTCAGTTGCTTGAGATGATGCCAAGATTTATCTTTTTCTTGTTCTTGCAATGGTACATAAATAGCTGGAAGCATACATTGCTCCAAAAAATTTTTGTCAAACACCATGTAGTGTATTATTCACGTTTCCTTTGCAATAACGTTAACATTTATATTTTTTTCATTCTATAATATCCATAGGGAGGTATGCTTAAGTACATATGATATCCAAGACTTTTAACTATCAAATCTATATTCTGGTAGTTAACATTGTTTCCAATAATATCAAGATATCAAATTTGATTATTAGATTAATGAATCCTACCTCATGCACGAGTTGAAATTTCATAGCCCCTTGCATAGTCTAACATATAATTTTCATATAATTAAGCAATAAAGCAAAACGTTTTTCCATTTTTGGAAGTTAATCCAGAGGATTGGATAATGGCATGTGCTTCCACTTTTTATCTGTTGATCCAATAGATCAGACAGTAACATGGTATTGTGATTTTTATAACGAATCCACAAAATAATATATGATTCCACATTATATCTGATGATCCAGCAGGTTGCTCAGTCATATGGCCTTAGAAATGGAGTTGTAATACTCTATTCCACTCACCTGAGAAAATGGTTTTGGGCACGGAGTTGATATACACCATTTCACTCACGCACAATCAAGATAACAACTTTACATAATACATTCTAAACAAACATTCCTTGCAAATCCAATACCAACAATCAACGAATGGAATAACAATTTTGTTTAGCATAGTAACTGATTCAGGTTCGTGTTGTGCCATCCCCTTTCCTACACTTTGAGTATCCTCATTATCTTGAGAATATTTCTTCCTTTGCCTACAAAATAAATAGTTGAAAGTATAACTGCTGGATGTTGTAAAATCTATAAGCGTATAGTTTATTGCCGTAACAATTATAGGTGTCCTCCGCAGGGATGAATTAAGAGGTTAGGTTAATCTAACCTAATATCATTAGAACGCATAAAATAAATAAGAGATAACTAGACTAATCATGAGCTCATCTCAACCTCACTTGTAAGAACATATATCGAATAAGTAACAAGCCAATTAGGCACCACAAATGCAACCTCAAACATCTGTAGCAAGCATCATTAGATTAAAAACGTGAAATTTTCAATAAAACTTAAATAGCACAATTGTAAGAATAGGAAACAACTAACGTCATATTGCTCCCAAATTTAAGCCAAACTCATTAATAAGAACCAACAACCTTGAATTGAAGTTTATTGAAGCCCACTCCTAGAATAAGAGAAGAAGCAAATGAAATGAAAACAGATAATTTTAACATCGAAGACCAGAATTTCATTCCAAATTAGCAAGGCTAAAATTGATTACACAAATTTCTGAAACTAAAAATAGATCTAGAAACAAACCAATTTCTAAGTCTAATTCCCTATTCTGCTACCTCCTTACCTACTACCTTATGCTCCCTCAAGCTATCCTATTTGTAGCCCCCAAGACTCACCTCTTCAAGCTCCATTAAATTTAAATTAAAGCTCCCCATTTACTATTTGTAGCTACTAAGTTGATGACGAATATGTAAAGATCATGGCTGGGCAGAAGTGAAGATGAAAAGGGTGTGGAAAGGCATCAGGCATCTGGCTGAAGAAAATGGGGCGTGTGAAGTTTGGGAACAAAACAGGCCTTTGGGCCACGAGGAAGGCAGAGAAACGAGGGGGCTGTGAAGAGGAGAGGCATGCGACGGGGGAACCATGTGGAATGGGCTACACAAATAGATGGAGGTGGTCCGTGAGAAGGAAAGAAAGAGAGGCGAAAGCAAGGCCAGGGCTACATGTAGAGTGAAGAAAAGGGAAGGAGCAAAGAAAGAGAAAAGACGGGCCTTAATTGGGCCACTCACTGCAAAGGAGAATAAGGAAGAAGAAGAAGAATAGGGACGCTGGGCTTGGAATAGGGCCAAGGAAGAACAAGCCCATTCTCAGAAGGAGAGAGCAAGAGAGCAGAAGGGGGGGACTGGGTAAGGCCTTTGGCTGGGCCTTGGCTACGACAAAGCCTGCTAGTCATGTGAGGCCTATCAGGGTCTCGCGTCTAGGCTAGCCTTTTTCTTTCTCTTTTTGTTCTTCCCTTTCTTTCTCACTTGATCCAAAACCCTTCTTTTCCAAGTCTTTCGACACACTTCTAATTTATTTTATTTGAATCTCCACAATTCCTACAAAATAAACAAACATATATACTATATAATAAAATGGTATAAAATGCATCATTTTCATATTGAACAAATACCCTGACACCTAAATTTTGCTCGTCCTCGAATAAAATGAAACGAAAAATCCTAGAGAAGAAAATAAATCCTATCTCACTTTCTTAGGAATCATGGTTACACTTAGCATGTCCAACAAGCCTTTTAAACCCCTAGGTTACCCCTAGCAGATGAGTGAGGTATCGTGAGGGTTTGCAGAAGATATACCCACAAAATCTTGAGTTTTTTCCTTTTCAAAAACTCATATATATACAACACCCAGGAAAAACATGCACACATTCCAATCAACCATATCTCATAAGTAACTTAAGCATTAGATTATATATAAACACAATGTGCACATCAAGAAATTCTTAATCCCCACTGATGACATCTATATATAACCTTTTACCCCACTTAAGAATTATGTACAGGCCTGATTGGTAGAACCTTACTTTAAGGATATGTGAAACACTTCTACTTATGTGTTCAAGATATAACATGGTTCACGCAACTCATCTTCCAATCAAACAAGCTATCATAGGCTTGTTAAGATGTTCAATTCTCTACCACTAAAAGGCAATATGTAAAACAATAATCAAGAGGACTTTTCAGGGTTGTAACGGGCTAAGCGTTAAGGTTTAAGAAAGGGACAAATGATTTAGGAAATGAGGAGCTAAAAGGCAAGTGACTTAAGAGCAACCAACACTTATACCAATTATAATAAGCACTCCTCTAGAACAAAATAAGAACACATCCACCAAAATTGGATCATTGGAAATGGATATATACAATCATCATGTATTCATGCCAAACATTCTTATGCACAACTTCTTTTGAATTTTTTTTTGAAGGTTTTTTTTCCCAAATTTTTTTCAATCCTTTTTCTTGTAAAATTTTTTCTTTTTTTTTTGCAATTTTTCTTACTTTTCTTCTTTTTTTTTAAGAAGATTAATGGATGGCATGTACAAAAATAACTCAACTCAATTCTCAAATAGTCACAATGATATCACCCTATCATATAACCAAAATCAACCACCAATTACATAAGCACCCAAAAGCCACCCACCGTATCTACTAGTCTCTGGCTTAGATATATAGGAAATGTGATCAGGCCACGGGCTAAAATGGAAGGTTCACAACAAAAAGGTCAAGGCTCAAATGGCTAGTGAGGGGTAAAACATTCAAATCAGGATGACAATTTGGCTATGTAGCTCATAAAACAAAGAATGCCTCTATCATATTATCATAATACACATGTTAAATGTGATTTCAAAAAGAATCAAAGCAAGTTCTAGAGATGTAATTATAGAAGAGACACGCATGAAATAAAATATGAGACTAAAAATGATGAATTAGTCTATAAGACACAAAATCCTCTATGGTATTTGTCAAAGTCAAGCATGCTTAAATGATGTCAGGGGTTAGGACCTTATCATACTTGGGACTAATAGCTGTCAATGCACACTACATTTATATACAGCCTAACACTAAGGTACTAGAGAACATAGTCAATCAGATTAGCACATATATTCCCTAAAACAAAATAAAGCTTTTTTTCTTTTTGAGAATTTTTCTTTTTTTAAGGTTTTTTGAAATTTTTGAAACGAGGTTTCTCTACACCCACACCTAAATCTCACAAAGTCCTCATTGGGAGTGAAAAGAACCATAAAAATTAAAAATTAAAATGTATACACAAAAAGAAAAGAAGACTCAAAAGGGAAGAAATATGACAAGACTCTAAAACTAAAAAAGAAAACAATAAAATAAAACAACAAATATATAAAAAAGAAAACAAAATAAAAATAGAAGGTAAAGAGGAACGATTATACCAGGTCAGGTGCACAAGTACACCCAAACTATAGCCCCCTAATATCTATTTAGATAGAGGTTCATGTAGCATTAGTCACTCCATATCAAGCGGAACATTACTACTCAAACCAAATCTCATTAGAGCATGAAGTAGCTTATCAAACTGGTAAGAACAACTCTCAATAAGAAACAATAGCAAAAATTAGAGCGCTAGCTACAAAAATAGTGCATCCACCATGTCAATGCAACACAGTTAAGGATCCGTTTTAACTTGTCAAATTGTTAGGCTCAACCAGGGAATAGATAGACATATTCAAAATTAGCCACCAAGTAGGTTATCAGCCTAGCAATTTTATCATCATGAACACATTGTCTAAGCAAAACAATGGACTCTAAGTCCACAAGTCCCTTTCTTTCAATATGCTTAAGAGTCTGGTCTAAATCAACAATCATCAAGACAAAGGTCTCAGACTCTAAAATTTTAGACATGGATTTCTCGAGAATAAGGTCACTAATGATGGGATCAAAAGAAAGGAATTCATATTGAACACAAAAACCCACATTCAGACCTCCATTGTCATCTAATCCCATATGAAAAAGATTCATATTCTATAGAGAAAATGTCATCATCATATTTCAAAGTAGTGGGCCCAACTTCCTCCTTATAAGATTCCTGGAAACCAATATCTTCTTATTCATCCAAATTATGATGCTCAACTTCAATTGTGACGCTCATATCTAACTCACTGGCATACTCAAGGTCTTCATCCTCCTCAAACTCAAAAGAGTCATTAAAATAGGTGGATACGTCTGCAAACACTTGGACATCCTCAATGACGCCCTTATGTGAGCTAAGTTCAGGTGCAAGGTCAAGGGATAGAGACATATGGAGATCACTCTCATGTGCTAGGCTAGGAAAAGGTATAACATCATGTAAATCAAGCATAGCAAGATAAGAGCGCTCAAAATCATCATAAAGACTAATTTCAGCTTTGGGAGATCCTAAACTAGAGATAGGCCCATTATAATTTTCCCTAATCTAATTAACACATTGAGAATATTTAGGAATTGTCTCTTTTATATTCTCTACCATTTTATCAATCATTTCCTTGATTGTATGTTCAATACATGCACATGCAGCATCAACACAATTATGATGAGGACAAGTATGAACACCATGATTAGAAGAATCATAGGAATGATCACAAAACATAGGAGGCACATAAATAGTGAGATTGGCGGTCATAATAGTTCCTAAAGTGATCTCGATGGTAAGCATTGAAATGAAAATTAGACTCACCATGAGTTGGGTATTCTAAGCTAGTTTTTCAAAGAAATCCTGAACCTCATCTTAAATTTTAGACAATAATCACAATAAATATCAAGACACAGAGACTCAACATAATCCCGAGATTCAATATTTAGACCCACTATGATGACCTCACAAATTTTTTATTTTTCAAAATGTCGATTCAATTGAACACGATAATCATTAAATCTCGACAGATAACTCCAGAAAGGCTTATACTCAAATTGTGGAAAATTAAAAACTGGCATTCTTGAAACCCCTTTGTTTTTAATTTTAAGAATTTTTAATTTTTTTTCTAATTTTTTTAAGGGTTTTTGTTATTTTTTTTTTAAAAAAAAAAGCAAAACAAAGCATTGACTTCAAGTCACTAACTATAAACTACTAGCTAAAACAAAAATAAGGCACTTAAACAATTAAGTTAATAAAAACAAAATAGACTAACAAAAATAAAAACTATATTACCAACATAAGAGAAAGAACAAAAAGTGACCCAACACAAAAAAACATAAAAGAAGCCCACAAACAAAGCATGTACACCATTTTCTTTTCACTGATCATTGTTTAGATTTTGATTTTTTTTCCTTTCTTTCTTTCATACCCAAAAAAAATAGAAAGTAAACTAATCCTAGGAACAAAACCAAAACGGGAAACACAAGTTAAGCAAAAAGAAAAGCAACATAAACTAAAACCAAAACTAGCAAAATCTAAATTAAATGACAACATAAAATCAAACTCCTAAAATCAAAACACTACACCCAAAAAATTCAACATAATCACAAGGAACACGAATATAGTTTGTTCGATGTTTTTCTACCCTAGAATAGTGAAGAAAATTATTTTTAAAAATCATAGAAAATTCCAGAAATGCCTAAAAATCACACACAAATTCACCTAAACTCTAAACATCATGTAGAATCCACTAGAAATATCATATGAGAAAAATTCACAACAGAACTACTTTGAACAATTCACTCAGAATCTAAAAAAATGAAAAAAAACAAGCACTGCTGTTTCTGTTCTGCAGTCAGAAAATTGTTAATTTTGATTTTTTTCAGCACAAAATAATCACTAAAGAGCAATATTAAGTTAACTAAAAC